>WITN01000399.1:0-78419 GCA_015025155.1 Lactarius quietus | reverse complement strand
GCAATCCAAACCGGGCTACAACGTGCTTCGCGTAGAGGATCGCCGTTTCCTCGCCTGATATTTCTTCTGCATGGTATGAATATGGACGCTTTTGAACAGTCATGGTCAGTGACTGTAAGCACTGAATCGTACCCCGTGATACCGGGAGTTTCGTGATGAAGTCTAGTGCCACTACCTCAAATGGCATCGCTTCTGGTTTCGGGAATATGGGTTGTAATGGTGCTTTTGTTTTTGCGTGTTGACCTTGCACCGTTGACACTCAGCACATCCTCGGACGTACTCGGTAACGTCTGTTTCATCGTGGGCCACCAGTAGTGGCGCTCCACTAGTTGCGTTGTTCGGTTTATTCCTGGATGGCCGTGAACGGGGGGATCTGATGCGCTGAAATTACTTCTCTGATTTCCTCCATGTTCCCGTTATAACGAGCCTTTGTCCTTGATACCACCAAAGCCCTCTGCTTTCGTTAGTTTGTGTGGATCGACCCACTTGCGTATTCTTTGTTCATCTTGTTGCGTGCTGTGGTTCGTACGAATACTTTGTTTGGTAGTACGACGACGTTTTCGTTATCTTTCTCTCCTTGATCGTAGTCAGGCCTCCGAGAAGCGTCGGCCCTTCCATTGGCTGTCCCCTTGACGTGGTGTATCTCGAAGTTGTATTCCGCTAGTTCTAGTACTTCTCTGGCGATTCGGCGACTGATCTTCTGGGGATCTCGCCAGTATCGAGGTTGAGATGATCTGAGAATATGCGTACTTTGTGTGTGATCCCGCCAACAGATGTCTCCAATTCCTTAACGCTTTACAATGGCCAATAGTTCAAGGTTGTAGATGTCGTAGTTCCGCTCTGCTGCGTTGAGCGTAGCCGAATAGTATCCTACGGATGTCGTTTTCCGTCTGCCTTCTTTTGGAGAAGGACTGCTCCGACTGCGAATCCTGGCATCTACTTCCACATCAAATTGTTGTGTCTGGTCAGCGTGTGCGAGGATGGGTTCGTTGTTACTCGTTGTTTGAGCGTTCGAATGCTTCTGATGTTTGTGTTCCATTGCCATGGTTCATCTTGCGTGTTATTCGTTTAGTGGTTTGGCAATGGTGGCGAAGCCTCTGATGAACTGCCGGTAAAAGTTACAAAAACCGAGAAATGATCGTACGTCTTTTACGGATGTTGGTGACTGCCAGTCGCGAACGCCCGAAATTTTGACAGGGTCCATACGTGTTACCCCCTCTTCAAGGATTACCCCCAGGTAATCGATACTGGAAGCGTTGAAGACGCATTTCTCGGGTTTGAAGAAAAGGTCATGTTGCTGTGCGACGGCGAGTACATCGCAGACTGCCTCTTGGTGTTTTTGTGTTGCCTGCGGGTGTCGTTTGGTTTGCAATGGCGATGTCGTCCATGTAAACCCTGATTTTTTGTCCCGAGTGTTCGTGTTTCGCGATTGTGGGTTGGTAGATGGTATTCATAAAGCTTTGAAATGTGGCTGGCGAGTTGCACAGGCCAAAGTACATAACCGTCGGCTCAAAGAGTCCCGCGGCGTGTTTTGAATGCAGCCTTATGTTCGTCTCCCTCCTTGATACGAATATTGTTGTATCCCTGTCGGACGTCTAGCTTGCTAAATATTCTGCGCTCCTCCAAGATCTCTGATCAGATCGTCAATAAGGGGGAGCGGATATTGGTTTCGTATTGTCCACTCGTTGATTTTCCGGTAGTCCTGTACAGGTCGTAGCTTTCCGTCCTTCTTTTTAAATGAAGAAGAATGACGATGCGTACGGGGATTTTGAGGGACGAATATATCCCTTCTCCACTTGTTCGTCGATAAATTCATCTAGGGCTGCGTCTTCTACCCTTGTCATCGGGTATACTTTGCAGTCGATTACATCAGGTACCCCCTTCTTGAACTCGATTGCGTGGTCGCAACTTCGTTTTGGTGGGAACCTTTTGATTCTTCCTCACTGAATACCGTCGTGAATTTTTGGTATTCCTTTGGTATATGGACTTTTGTTGTATACTGCTTGGCCTCGATCGCAAGTTCGACCGCTGATCGTCGTCCATATACTTGTTCTTCTATTTTTGTCACGATTTGTTCTTTTGCGTTTGTTGTGAACATTCGCGACACCTTTGCGTCACTGTTTTCTTCGTTGAGCAGCTGTGCGAGTACTGCTTTTCTGTCGTTTGGGTTGATTGATCGTAGTACTATGGGCAATTGTTTTTCGTCGATAGTGGCATGTCGCCAGCTGAACCTTGGTTCGTAGGTCGCGAGCCAAGGATATCCCAATAGCACGTCTTCTTTCCCTATGTCCGTGATGAGGAAACGCATTTCTCTTTTGGTTCCTCCTGTTTCCACGTTAAGTGTGAGATAGTGTGTGATCTGTCCCGCTTTATTAGTGGTATCGTCGATGTTGTAGATGTTTTTGGGCTTATCTAATGCCCGTTGTCCCAGACCCATCCGTTTTACGAATTGTGGATGGATGAAATTGTCAGTGGCTCCAGAGTCCACTAATGCTTTGATGTCGGCCATGTTATAACTTGCGCGAATAGACACTGGTACTCTCATAGATCGGTAGCGCATAATGTACACAGAGTTACAACGTATTGCCCTCACCCAGGCCGCCGGGTTTAGGCGTTTCCAAAACCCTGTCCCATCAATTGTTGTAGGACCAGGTCTTTGACTTCCTCGTCATCTCCTGCTACTCCTCGTAGCCATTCCGCCGCCTTTTCTTCTTTTGTTGGCGCGGTTGTATCAGCAGTGCGTACTTGTGTGTCGCGGCGTTTCCTTGGTTGCCTGCAGTCGCGACTGATGTGACCCATCTTCTGGCAGTTGTAACACTGCGTTTGACTGTGGTCTCGTTTGAATTGTCTCTGGATAAATCCCCCTCGTGGTGGGAATGGTGGTTGTGGCGGTTTCGTGTTTCTGGGGTGATTCGCCATGATCTCCTCGGCATCCGCCAATCGTCCTCGAACTCGGTCTGCGGATGTGTCCATTCGGTCGTCATTTTGGAGTGGCGCAAGCAACTTAGCTAGTGCCCATCCTGCATTACGCCCAGGTTTGAAGGCGTCGAGGTTTCCTCGAACTGTCTGCATGTGAATCCACTTTTGCTGCCTCTTTAGGGCGGATTCCCTCCATTCCTCGTAGTTTCGGGGGTCGTCGTGTTGATACATTGTTTCGTATAACGCTCTTGGTAGTCCTCTGGTGAAGTATTTGAGCGTTTGTTCGGCGTTGATGTTATATCCCGCATGTCGAACGAGTTGTTCGAATTGGGCGATGTAGTCGTCGATCTTGCCATCCTTCATATGGATTCCGGTGTCTAGTTGTGCTTGTGCTCGTTCTTTGCTGAGAACGTCGCCAAATTGCCTTTGAAATGCGTTGAGCAGGTTCTCCCATAACCTGTTGTTGAATTGATCGGTTCCCGTGGCTACTTCATTGACGAGCCATCGGCTTGCGGACATTACCCATTGGTTAACCGCGTTTCCTTGTATGTATGTGAGGAACAACATAGCTTTCTGATATTTGTTCCTCATAGCGGAGTGATTGGCGTTGACTCCTGCGTATACCTCCCATTGGAGGATGAATGATTCGGCTTGGGATCTGTTCCCTGTGAACGTCGGTGGTGGATTCCCGATGAACTTGTCATTTCCTTGTGGGTTTGCTATTGCTGGTCCTGGGGGCACTACTGGAGGTCCTGCTGGAGGTGGTCCTCCTCCTCCTCCTCCTCCTTGTGGCCATCCGCCATCGGGTGGTCCTCCTCCCGGTGATCCTCTTCTAGGTGGAAATGGTCTGTTCTCGGGTGACGGCACCCTGTTGCGGTTGAGTCGAAACTCGTGGAACATTTCTGTTCCCTCCGGGATACTTGGTGCGTCAGGGACGTCTGGTCCCATTGCTCGATTGACGGCTTCCATGTCTTCTGGTTGTATTTGTTGAACGTGACCTGTCTGTTCGTTGATGACAAGTCGAGGTGGCGATACTTCTGTCTGAGTTGTCATGTAGCTGTATGGTATACCCCGTATTGGTTCTGGTATATGTAACTCAGCTGTTTGTGCCGCGAGTGCGTCTATTTCTGGTGAGTGCACTGCGATTCCTTCAGGTTCTATTACACTCTGCGGGGTTGTCGATCGTGCGCTAGTGTGGCTTGATGCAGCCGGCGTTGTTGGTCGTAGTTGGAATTCGGTCCTTGGTGGTTCCGATTCAAGGTTTTCTTCTGCTTGACCGTCTATCGGTCCTTGTTGATCGATTGGTCGTGCGTCGACCAATGGTACGTTGATGTGTAGGTCGTCAGCTGCTGGTCGTGTTGCTTCGAAATAGCTATTGGTGTTGCTCCACCTGAGCTCGACCCAGCAGCAGCGTTCTCTGTTGAAAACTACGGGGTGATATCGTTGTGCGGTAGCTGCTTCTGCGTAGTATCCTGTATTGTTTTCGTCGGATCTTCTGCTGTCCGATACGTGTCGCCACCTGACTCGTCCTATAAGGTAGCGAGTGGGTGCGTCTCGTTCTCTTGTGTCGACGCGATAGGGTACGAAGTCCCAGCCGTCTTTAGTGTTGAGGGTAGCCACAGCGTTCGATGATTTGGAGAGCTTGGATTTAATGTTACGTGCGAGCTGCACGTGAGCCTTACTTAGGCACTGTAATGGGAACGCGGTGACTCAGCGGATTCAGGACTCTAGCGCGAAGGCAGAGTATCGTCTCAACGCTCGTAGGCGGAGCTTGCTTTGCGTCTCAACGCTCGTAGGCGGAGCTCTTGGTTGGCTTTGTTACGCGGTCCGAAAGGACGAGAAGGAAAGGGAAACCACGACTTGGATAACAAGGTGAGAGATGTACAAGAAATCCAAGCTATCGACTACAACAGTCGATAGCTTCCTTATATAGTACTACGCTGCAGCCTGCCTTCGTCAGCGAGACCGCCACTACTACTACTGCTGTGTAATCGTCCACGTATGATCAGTAACCGTATCACAAACCCATCAGTCATGTATAGTACAGCATCAGTCATCGTCTCGTCATATCATCAGTCATCGTACAGTAAATCACCAATCGTCGTACCGTAATAGTCCGTTGTGCCAAGTCCCCTGAGTTATTGGCTTAGGTCAGATACTTACTATGACCCGGGACGTTACACCAGGGGTCCGTTACATTCTCCTACTGAGAACTGGTCGGTGCCACACGATGGGGTCTTATTGCGCCCGTCAAGGGACACAATGCCAGGTTGCCAAAGGTAACCTCGATGGTGTTGTCAACAACAGCAACTGTAGTTAAACAGCTCGACAATCATCGTCGTTCGCAATGAACGCAATGGTACCCATGTAGCAGGGCCCATAACCTGTTGCGCAGCAAACAGCGCAGCAAACCAGCAAACAGCGCAAACAGCGCAGCAAACAAAAAAGCAAACAGCCAGCAAACAGCGCAGCAAACAGCGCAAACAGGCAAACAGTGTCATGGAGTCTCACCTTGTGAAGGTATAGAGACTGATAGAGAGGTTTGTAGAGAGGAGTGCTCAAGTGTGCGTAGAGTGAACGACTTGTATTCTTAGAGGGGCTCTACTCCCCTCATTTATAGGAAAACCGGTCCCTATGGTCTACCCATGTCCGTTTGCGTAAAAGTGATGAGTAAAGGTGTCCACAATATCGCGTTTTCAGTGACGCCTGATGTGAAACACCCCAGAAGTCTTCCATATCACCACGTGTGATGCTGATAAGACTTGCGCCCTCCATATTGGAGTTGCGCCCACTTTTGTGCATAACGGAGTACCCTAATATGGTAATCATATGTACGATACTACTGTAAATGTCGTAACTGCTATAGATAAGATACGTATGTACTTATTACGTTTCAACAAAAGAATCGTCAACAAACTACTGTAACTACGAGAGATGGTTTGGGTCAAGGGAAATACACAGCTCCCCAGTGAGCAGAACAGTCTGTTCAACGCACCACTGTAACTACCTCCGCTGGGAATCCTTTTCAGGACCTTCTGCCCAGTACGTAGCGCTGAGCCACACGAAAAGCAGTGGATTGTCCCAGACTTCGCGGACAGCTTCGACTATACAAGGAGGACTCGAGGTGCGAATGCAAGTCTCGAACGACTGGCCTCTGTAGCTGTAAGAGAGATCAGGAAGAGGAACGAGTGGTGGGGGTATTGTGGGCACCATGAACTTCTATGAAATGGAATGGGAAATTTCAGCACGGAATGAACGCGGTTGTTAGAGAGCAGGGCGATGCTCACAGTCAGCCACTGCAGTCCGCTTGGCTGCAGTCACAAACCGTGACGCATCTATGACATATTGCATACCGGTCACGGTCATCTCCTTGGCGGTAGGATACCCGTCCGACCAAGGAACAGTCACAGGACCATAAACTATAGGCACGACACGTCAGCGAACATCGAAAAAAAGACGACACAAGGATGACAAAGGAGTGAGAATATGTAGCGCACCCATATCCGGCCATCCCCCCTTGATGACAAGTCTTCACATGGACCGTGCCATCTGCACTTGACTGGACCCACAGGGAGGCAGCCACGTAGAAGCCACAAAGATGCCTACAGAAAACGGTACAGCTTGAGTAAACAGTGGGATCAAAAAAAAAAGTCACGTTCCCTTGTTGATTGATCCTTTGTCAATGTTTGGTTTGTTGATGGGTCCAACGTCGGAAGCTTGGGGTAGAATCAAAAAAAAAACGACAAGTCGTGCTCCATTGTTGAGTTATCCTTTGTTGATGTTTGGTTTGTTGATCGTTTGAATGTGGGAAGTTTGTTTTTCCCCATTCATCAGATTTTCTTGTTCCTCATCGGTTCCTCTCCATCCCCCACCCTCCACTTTGCTTGCGGGTTCACTTATCATCGCTGCCTCCCTGCAAGTCCCTTTCAAGACAATAAGGTCAACACCTGGACAACTATGAACACGTATCCTTTCCCCATCACGGACCCGCTCATGGGAGGAAAAAATGGGAGTAGCATTTGAAGTTCATATCGCTCTACGCTCTAAACCGTACTGATAGCAATGCCACAGTGGACCTCAATGAAGACTGCATAGCTGGTTCATGTTCCTTGTATTCCAATGAATTTTTTTATCCCAATCAATGTCCATAGATATATTTTTGGTTTGTCACGAAGGTGCTCGACTTGGGACAAACTGTGCCGTGAACGTCGCTTTCAATATGCAGCTCTCGCTGCTTCCTCAATCCCCTTCACCGGTCCCGCCGTTGAAGCTCCCTGCCGTAGCCCCGATGCTCTTTGCGTCGCCAACTCGAACTTAGATTTAATTTTTCCAGCACAGTATGTTCTGTCTATTCACTCACACAGCTCATTTGACGACCATGCACATAGAACTACGTCAGCATACCAATCAATGAGCTTGTACAATATGGGGTGAATCTTCAGGTGCTCCACATGTCGTACTCACCTGCACAACCCGTGCTAACGCACAGGTGATGCCAATCTAGACGGCTCTATAGACCTGCTCCTCGTAGCCAAGGACCTTGTGCACCTCTTGCTCTCTACACCCTACTCGCGTGGTGTATCTGGATGTTCGGCGCCTGGTGCACGGCGCTGGTGGCGCGAGGTATGGAATGGCGTCGAACCACTTGAAAGCATCGCAGATGTACAAAGTGCGAAGTTTGTGGATATGGATGAGGATGGGACGCTCGATGTGATGGTGCAGTGGCAGCCAAGCAGGGTGCCAGACAGCTGCTCTTTGTGCAGAATAATTTCTATTGTGACGCTTTTTTTCACAAAAGCGATCCGTCGGACCGCCTGTTTCTCTACCCCCAACTGATTTTCTTTTGCTTTTGTAGTGCTGAATCAGGCGTGTGGCTTGGGTTGGTGCATACCCCAGAATAGCAATCTTGTGTTTACCTTATTTCCAAATCCCCATAGTTCACATAGCCCTGTAGTAGCATAGGACGATTTTTGAATAAAGTATGTCGTCGATTTCATTCTCCGATCCCCTAAATTCATAATACCGTAATGTGAAAGCAATTTCGAAAAGCTTTTGGCTGATAATGCCCTGTCAGCCACACTAATTATTGACAATTTTTCGTGGGGACTAAGCAAGATGCGATAATTCAATAATTCGGGTATTTATCAATAATTATCCCTCGCTAGCGCGGAGGTTTTTCCCGATGGACTCTAGGCTCACAGTAGAGCCCAGCAACCGTGCCGCCTCGGTCAGGTCGCAGAATGAGACAACTCCCCCACAAAAAAAATTCATTGAGCCCAGCTCATCTTATCCACAGAGCGCTGATTTCTCTGGCCTCTCCGGAGGCCCTGCTTTATCCCACTTTCCACACCCCGAAAGTGGTGCTACGCTTGACGGACTTTCCCCTGCAATTGGCGACAGCTGGGTGAGTATGGTGAACTTGCCGCTCCTGCCCATGTTCCAGAAGTCGTCGATGGCCAACAACAACGTCGCCGCTCACAGCCAGACAGTTGACCTCGCTGCAGCTAAGTTGAAGGATTTTTATGGCAGCGGCAGTAACGTTGCGCGCCTCGACGGTCCCAAGAAGTTTCGCCGGTCCTCCAAGGGCCACATGGACGACGGCAGCAGCAGCACCTCTGCAGCCAACAACGGCGTGACCAATAACAGGATTTATAGCAATGACGGCGATCTTATCTCTGGTCAACATGCGCCTGGTGGTGGCTGTGTCCCAAATGCCTCTTCGAGAAGCAGCGGTGGCTTGGGTATGGTGGTAATTGGTCCGGCGCACAATACCCCGTGCTCTCTAACCATTCAGGCCCTTCACAGAAGTGACGACGGTGGCAACGTGATCGCAGCCGCACATCGACAAGCCACACTAGCGAACCCCAGAATGGGCGGGTTCAATATTGGAGTAGCCTCACCGAGACTGGGTAAGCGTAACAGTCTCAACATGGCACAGCTCGCGCAATCAAATGGCATGAGCATGACCCCCTTCGGCGCCAACGTGAATATGTTCGGCATGGCAAACTTGAGCGCAATGGGTATATCGTCCGAGGCGCAGTTGCCCGCGGCGCAGATCACTTCTGCTGGAGGCAAATTCGGAGAGCCCGGCCTTGGACTCGATGCGGGCCTTGGTGGGCTGCCCAGTCAGCATGTGCGGCGGCACGAGTCAGCCTGGAGGTTGCTCGCCCAGTCCCAGCAGTGTGAACGATATGGGTGGAGGAGGCACAGTGGCGGCAGTGGAAAGAAGACAGACGAAGAAGACTTCGACCCTCCGGTGCTTAATGACGTAGCTGGGAGGATCTTTTCTTTTTTCCCTTATTTAACCGATAGAGCAGTATGATATAGGCTGTGACGAGATATGGATGACGTGGTTACTTTTCTACTTGCACGACAATCTCAGTTTTCTTAAATAAATTTAAAAACATTATCGCTAGGCTAGGCGGTGTTCGCTTTTTTTGACAGATATTAACAATTACTCGCTCATTATCTCCTAGTGATAATTTAGAAGGACATTATCCCTCGCTAACGCGGGAGGTTTTTCCTGATGACTAACAGTGACGACGACCCTAGCCACCACGACCACTTAACGGGTGATGACGGCGACGTAGACAGAGATAGTAGGGAAGCGGTGGTGACGGCGATGACGAGGACGGCGATTGTATTTAGCGCAGTGTGTATCTATTATGATCCTACTTAATTCTATTAGATTTTTCTTGAAATCATTGGACCAACACAAGTAAAATCAATAAGGTTCAAGTGACGTGCTCATTTACTGATGCAGCATGCGCATCCATCGTCTGCCCACTTTCGATCCGCGCGTAATCGACGTTTTCTTTATACGTTGTGGACATCCAAGCAGTGCCATAAGTGCGTAACGTGTCAGTTATCTTGACGAATTGATTTGAACTCTAGAGGTTATATCTGTTTCGGTGTTTCCGATCTACTTTGATTCGGACCCCACTAATAATAATTCATAATTCCTAGCGTGTTCCTGGTCAATAATAACATGACGGTGTCAATACAGTATCATCACAACTTCCCTCACATCGACATCTTCCTCCAATTTGCACCGTCTTTGTCGCTGTCACAGAAGCGTTCAGTTGAAATTGGACCCGATTGGAAACTTCACACGAACGATCAAGCGATCGATGCTCACCGAACATCACCGTGACAACTAAACGCAACTTCAAGTTAGTGATCGCGTTCAATTAGCTAGGATTGCCTGCTGTCAGTATAATCAAGACTGGAGCTTAGTCGGACTGAAGTTTTGATAAGCGCTCGACGTACGTCAATCGTCTGTCCATTCTGAGTCTGAATTTGGTCAAGCCTGTGCACACGACACGAGGCCGCACCTCGTTATCTATTTTCCCATCTGCACGCGATTCCCTTCAAAGTTCTACTAGTTCCCAGCTGATACCAACGTCTTACAATGTCCCAGTCTGCTTCCACATCCAAGTCCACATCTACATCTTCCCCCCATTTCCGCACCATCTTCGTTGCCGCCATAAAAGAGTATGAGAAAAAGACAAAGATCGACCTTCACACGCACCCACTTGCAACACAACTACAATCTTGCAACTCTTCCAGTGACATACTGAAGGTGCTTCACGACAAGGTTAATGAATTTGATAACTCGAGGAGTCACAACGAGAGATTATCAAGTTGGTTAAACCCGACTATCAACGTTCTTTATGCATTCTCTGCGACTCTGGGCCAAGGTGTTGGACTAGTGAGTTTCAACGGCTTGACTTTGCCTGCCGTTTCCCCTGATTGTTTTCACAGATATTCCCACCCGCAAATGTCATCTCTGCTGGAATCGGGGTTCTCTTCTTGGTGAGGATCTTCGTGTATTCCTTTGTAGTCGTTTTAAACAGCGATGTCTCCCAGGCTGCCAAGGACGTTGGTGCGAGTGAAGAAGCCCTTGCCGATCTGTTCGAGCGTATCGAGAACTTCTTCAAACGGCTTGAATCATATGCGGAGGTGCCGCCAACTAACGCGATGACCGATGTGATTGTGAAGATTATGGCAGAAGTTTTGAACATCTTCGCGATCGCCACGAAGGAGATGAAGCAGGGTCGAGCGAGTGCGTTACTATGAGGCAATTTATGAATGTACGCTCATCCTTGTTCAGAAAAGTTCCTCAAGAAACTTGCGGGGCGGAAGGACATTGAAGATGCTTTGAAGAGGTTAGACCGATTGACGCAAGAGGAGGCTCTGATGGCGGCGGCACAAATCCTGAACCTCACGCATACCATCGATAACAAAGTAACAGTGGTCGGGAATAATGTAATAAGCGTCGGAAACAATGTTACAAGCGTCGGAAACAAAGTAACGGTGGTCGGAAACAAGTTGAACGATGTGGACGACAAGATGGACACCGTCATAAAAGGTATGCCGCGTGTTAGCTATCTATGTAACCAATCCTTACTATGTTCATGTTGGGTAGATGGAAATGATGCGAAGGTGGTTCTTCAGCAAACGGCAAACGACATGGATGACGTGAAATGTTCGTGGCCATCCTTTTACCATTCTTTCAGGCATATCTGACTACTCACAGGGAACCAGTTGAGAGAGAGCCTCAGACGATGGGTTACTCCGCCAGATCCCTCTACAAATCACAATATCGCGTGCGATATTCACCACGAAGGAACCGCCCAGTGGTTCTTTCAAGGCAGTATATTTGCGGAATGGAAGTCCACTGCCTCACTCTTGTGGATCTACGGCAAGCGTACGTTCTTCCTTCTCTTCCCTGAATCACCCCTGATTGTCGTCTGCGCTCTTAGCTGGCTCTGGCAAGAGCATCATTTGGTTCGTGATCGTTCAGCATCGACGTACGCATGGAGCTTACTTTAATGTCTAGTTCTACGATCATCCAGGACATTGCACGCCTACGCAAGGCAGGATCAGCCTTGATGGTGTATTTTTATTTCGACTTCAGGGACCTCGATAAACAACACCGTCGCAACCTCCTCCCCTCTCTCCTCATCCAGCTTTCTTCTCAGTCTAGTCCTTGTTGCGACATCCTCTCAAAACTATATTCTGCGCACGATAATGGTTCACAAAAGCCCAGCGATAGTGCAATGATACAGTGCCTGAAGGAAATGCTCGCGCTCCCCCATTCACAGCCCGTTTACATTATCCTCGACGCGCTCGACGAGTGTCCGAACTGGCCTGGAATTCCTTCACCTCGTGAACAGGTTCTTGCCCTTGTCAAGGAGCTAGTCGATCTTCATCTTCCACACCTTCATATATGCGTCACCAGCAGACCGGAGTTCGACATACGAGCTACTCTTACCCCTTTGACCCGTCATCGCGTCTCCTTACACGATGAAAGTGGACAAAAGAAGGATATCATCGACTATGTTAATTCGGTCGTGCACTCCGACTCGGAGACGGTGATGAAGAGATGGCGAGAGGACGACAAGAAAATGGTGGTCGATACGTTGTCAGAGAAGGCTGACGGAATGTAAGGGTGTCGTCCTGACCTACTAATACTCGCTCATTACTCTATCCAGGTTTCGATGGGTGTTCTGTCAGCTAGATGCGCTGCGTCAATGCCTTCCATCGAGTTTGCGACGCACGCTAGCCGAACTTCCGGAATCGTTGGACGAAACATACGAGCGGATCGTATTGGATATCAGGAAGGGAAACCAGGCTGATGCGTACCGTATGCTGCAATGCTTGACAGTGGCGATTCGACCGCTCTCTGTCGCTGAGCTTGCGGAAATACTTGCTCTTGACTTTGATGGAGCGAAGGAGGGGATCCCGGAGTTGAACTCAAAGTGGCGGTGGGAAGACCATGAACAGGCCGTCCTTTCAACCTGCTCAAGTTTGATTACCATCATTCCTACCGACGACTCCCCGGTTGTTCAGTTTTCCCATTTTTCGGTGAAGGAGTTTCTGCTGTCGGATCGCCTCGCGATGTCGACGAAAGACACTTCTCGATACCACATTGCCCTCAAAGATGCCAATACGCTGATCGCTCGAGCTTGTCTCGGCGTCCTTCTGCGGGATCCTGTTAATGACAACGACGTGGCAACTGGTCCTCTAGCCCGATATGCCGCCGAACATTGGGTATCTCATGCCAAGGTCGAGAATGTGGTGTCACGCATCCGCAATGGGATGGAATCTATCTTTGATCCGGACCGGCCGTACTTTTCAGCGTGGGTCAAATTATACAATGTCGACTACCGGAGCTGGGTGGAAAGCCTGGAAAGCAAAATGGAACCAGTAGCGGCGCCCTTATACCATGCTGCGTTCATTGGATTTCACGAGATAGTTGAACGCATTGCTCTCAAATATCCCCAATATGCACATGCTATATCTGGTCCAGGGGGGACTGCACTACACTCGGCGTCAGATAAAGGTCACGTCGAGGTTGTGCGTTCCCTGCTCAAGTGCGGCGCGAATGTAGATGCTCGGGGCAGTTTGGGCAGGTCATCACTGCACTATGCGTCGAGAAATGGACACATAGATGTTGTACATTGCCTACTCGACCATGGAGCAGATCCAAATTTTCAAGACGATGATCACTGGACACCACTAAGTCTCACTGCACAGTCCGGCGAACTCGAAAGTATTCGAGTCCTGCTTGAGCAGAATGCTGATCCCAACATTCAGCAGAAGGTCGGCCGGAGCACAATGCACCTCTTATTGTTATACGGTATTTCCAAAAATAATTCTCAGGTTGTACGGTTATTACTAGAGCATGGCGCGAATCCGAACGCTCCGGATAACGAGCGCCGAACCCCTTTGCATCTGGCGTCGTCTGAGCGTCGTCTGGAGTTATCATTGCGACTCGAGATCGCACGTATACTGATAGCGCATGGCGCGGATGTGGATGCGGAGGACGGGGAAGGAAGGACCCCGTTTACATTGGCAGCGGAAGAGGAAGAGATGGTGCAGTTGTTGTCGGAATATCGTTCGAAATGAGCACGAACACATTGTCTTACATATCCTCACTACAACCTTGACGGGAGTGCGATACGATACTCGTTTCGTTTTCTGTTTTATTCTCTTCCTATTTCTTGTTCTTCTGCTTACTATCCTCTCGTGCGTCAGACTCAATAAACGCCCACACATGGCCTAATATTTTCGACTCGGACGAACTGGTTCCTCTTTGCCGGGACATTGACATATCTCGAACCGCGATATATAGTAAACCCGCTGAGCTTGTTACGTCTCTTTCCTCGATGCCGGGCCTCCTACCCAAGACGGAACTAAGACTTTTGCTTGAAGTGAGAGTCCCATATCAGGTACAACTTATGTTACGTGCGAGCTGCACGTGAGCCTGACTTAGGCAATGTAAAGTGAACGCGGTGACTCAGCAGTTCCTTGACTCTAGCACGAAGGCAGAGTGTCGTCTCAACGCTCGAAGGCAGAGTCTTTGTTGACAATTGCTTGATACGCGGTCCCAATGGACGAGAGAGAGAAAGAGATCACGACTTGGATAACAAGATGAGAGTGTTACAAGAAATCCAAGCTATCGACCACAACAGTCGATAGCTTCCTTATATAATGCTATGGGGCAGCCCGCCTTCGTCAGTGAGACCGCCACTACTACTAAGCCTCATCCTCTGCTGTGTAATCGTCCACGTCTGCTCTGTAATCGTACAGTAAGACTATCAGTCATCGTCCACACTGCCTTGGTAAGTATTAGGGAGCGACTCGTCATCCCCCTTACCATACTTGTTTGTCATACTCCCGGCTTCTCCCAGCGTCCCATGGCTTATGAGTTAGGTCAGATACGCACTGTGACCCAGGACGTTACATCACCCCCTTCACAAGGGTGAGCGCCCTCGCTCCACAACCCAATTGGGTACCGCTGTGAGTCCAACGTCAGTCTTGTGCTCGTCCCGTATCCTCACAATAGCGTGTGCCCTCCCCAACCTCTTTGCCGAGTGTCGCGTGCGATCGACGTGCACGAAGATGTCGTCTTTGAGCTTCTTGATCGCCGCCTCCAATTCTTGGATGACTTCCTGGGACGCGCGGTAGCACCTCACTTCGGCGGCAAGGGAGATATCCCCCAGCCTTGCAAGGGCTTCGTCTACCTGTCGCCGTCCCTGGAAGTCAGCGCAGAGGTATTGCAGATCCTCACGGGAATACTCAGCTGCGGGCCCCATGTCCCTACATGGTTCGGCATGGATGTCTCCTTGGTAGATGGGCAAAAGTCGCCCCATCATCCCGAATACCTCGGGGTTATCGAGCATCCTCACCCGCACATATCTGGCGGGGATGTGACGTCCCTCGTGTTCGATCACCATGGGTACCCAATTCATCCCATTGTTGAGGACGAATCCATTGGGAGTAGGCGATAGGATACAGATAGGGCGCCTCGGCGCGTAGTGATGGGTGAGGGATCGCATGCTTCCCGGTATGGTGGCAGTCCTCGTGCTTCGTACCCGACCTCCGCAGTCGGTCCGTAGATGACAGCAACCGGTGGTGCTCGTCCTTCGTCATCCACGGCTTCATTGGCAATGTCCTCTTCTTCTTCGTCGTCGTGGTCTCGTGGGGGGATGCGCAAGGGGTCGCAGTGGCAGTAGCTTTGTGTCACGTACCGACATCGACTCGCCTTCGGACAACGTCAAAACACGCCACTGTATGCATGAACATTGGAAGAATTGCCAAGATTACCCAGAAGCACACAAATGGGTAGGCAAAGACCCAGAGTATGACGAAGAAGAGCAAGTACGTGCCCTTGTATGGGCTGCAGGAACAGACGAAGAAGACTACATTGGAGAAGGAGAAGCGTTGAGGATCGCTCAGCTTGTGAGTGGAATGCTAGTTCATGCAGAACCCTCCAGTGCTGGCACCTCCACAGCAGGACGAACAGGAAGTATGAAGACCACGTGATTATGTCACGTGAAGTCCGGGTCACAGTATGTATCTGACCTAATCCATAAGTCATGGGACTTCGGTTGTGGTTCAAGGATGGAAGATTATGGAAGACCATGGTAGGCACGAGGTCGGAGGCGGCATTCCCGATAGCCGAAGGTCTGGACAATTCCCAGTATGGGTCGATTCTGATGGAAGGTATTCTGATGCGCTGGTATTGCGCCAAGACACTTGTTATCTTGTTATCTTGTGTTCTGATGTCATTTGTGAGTCATATGGTTGTCTTTATCTCTGACTTATGTGGGGCCGTATGCCTCATGTACTGTATGTTTCATGATAAGCCCCTGTGGCTTGATGGACAATTCTCATTGGCAGATTAGGTCGTGAGTCGTGTTTTACTATAGTTCGAGCTCAGTTAGAATACTGTCTTGGAGTACTATAAGTAGTTGGCAGGTTTCGCCAGTAGTCGTTAGCTTAGTTGTCTTGGACATCCACCTGTACTTCTCTCAGGCATAGCCAAGCATTCTTATAGCAGAGTCATTGGTCATTGTGACTATTCTTCTCTCATTGTTCACTTGTGTCAAGAGTTATCTTCAAGTGACGTCGTACAAGGGGACCATCTGTGGTTATTCGCCCTTATCAAGTTATTCCTAGGTTGCAAGCCGTGCGCTTGACTTAGAAGTGATACAAGGAAAGCCCTCGGGTTCAAGTCGAACCAACGTTTAGTGGAAACGTTACACTTTGGGGGTTGTCGCATCGGGTGCAGATGATGTGGGCGTCATGGTACGAGCCATCGGAGGACTCGTCACTGTCATATCGGTCGACAGCGGTGGTGGACGTGAAGGCGGTGGAGGGCTGTAAGATACTTGCCTCGTCAACCGTTGTATCCTCTTCCGTCTCTCCTCCGCTGTCATCTTCGTTACTTGATCCAGACGCCATGAGGTCATCACCTCCTTCAACAGCCCGTAGTCCCTCCTCATCTGTCTCCACTCTTCCGCTAGTGGGTGTGGGGAATCGCCTGTGAGCCTCGGCCAGGTCGCGTTCTTGTTGTTCTCGCTCTTCTCGGTCTCGTTCGGCCACGGTTCTGACCCGCTCAATTGCTGAGCAGAAGGGGTCATCCACATTGTTGGTGGTGTCGTAGGTGGTGAGAGTGTTGATGGAGGGGAGGTCATCGATATGGGTAAGAGTGTTAATGGGGATGTAGGCCATTGGAATGGGGATTGGTCGTGCCATAGTCCCTGCTTTTATATGGATTTCAGCTTGTGGGTTAGACCATTTGAACTCCCTTATCTTTTCGTCCGCATGGACATTGCTCCATGGGACCCACTGGTTGTCCAAGTCTGGGTAACCCTTCCATTTGATGAGGTATTGGAGTTTGCACCCTCGTCCATGTCTTCTTGAGTCTAATACCTTTTCGACCTCATATTCTTCCACGTCCTCTACCAATTCTGGTGGTGGGCGCTGATAGTTTGCACCATGAATCAGTGTTTCTTTGTAAGGTGTGAGAAGGTCTGTGTGAAAGACGTTGTGGATGCTCCACTGTGTGGGAAGTTCGAGTTGGTAGTTGACAGGAGACATCACCTGGACAATCTTGAATGGTCCGTGTCGTCTGGGCGCAAGTTTTGTGGTTGGTTGATGGGTCCTCAGGTGACGTCCTTCTAGCCAGACCCTATCTCCTATTTGATATCTGGGGAAATCACAAGTTTTGATCCATGACTGTTGCGCGCGGCGCATTTGTTCGTGTGCCTGATTCCTTATCTCTTTCAACTGTTCTAGCCTAGCTGTGACCCGTGGTATGGGTGATCTTTTGTCCATCCAATTGGTGTGTGGGTGATATCCCATCAGCAACCTAAATGGAGTTTCGTGTGTAGATTTGTTGACCCAATTGTTATGTGCAAACTCAGCTAGTGCGAGGTGATCGGCCCAATTGTCTTGCCTTTCGTTGGCCCAGAACCTGAGGTACTGTTCTAGCCATTGGTTTGTTCGTTCTGATTGTCCGTCTGTCCTCAGGTGGTAGGCAGTTGAAATGTTTTGTTGTATTCCCAAGAGTCGGCATAGTTCTCTTGTAAACTTGGATGCGAATCGAGGGTCTCGATCGCTGATTAGTTTCATTGGTAGTCCAAATCGTGCGACTACATGTTTGGCATATAGAGCTGCAGTTTCTTCACCCGAGATTTCCTCCTTACAAGGTATGAATATTGATGCCTTTGAGCAGTCATGGTCAGTGACTGTGAGTATTGAATCATACTCCCTTGATATCGGGAGTTTGGTGATGAAGTCTAGCACCACTACTTCAAATGGTGTTGCTTCCAGTTTTGGGAAGATTGGTTGTAGCGGCGCCTTCATCCTTTGTGTGTTGACCTTGCATCGCTGGCAATCAGCGCATCCTCGCACGTATTCGGCAATGTCCTGTTTCATTGTGGGCCACCAGTAGTGGCGTTCCACCATCTGGGTTGTTCGGTTTATTCCTGGGTGTCCGTGAATAGGGGGATCGTGATGTGTGGAGATTACTTCTCTGATCTCTTCTGGTGTTCCCGTGACGACTAGCCTTTGTCCGTGGTACCACCAAAGTCCGTCTTCCTTGGTTAATTTATGGGGGTCGACCCACTTGTGTATCCTTTGTTCGTCTTGTTGTGGTTGAGTGGTGGTTGTTCGTACGAACAACTTGTTCGGTAGTACCGTAACGTTCTCATTGTCCTTTTCTCCTTGATCATAGTCGGTGTGTCGTGAGAGTGCGTCAGCTCTCCCATTTGCGGTTCCCTTGACGTGATGTATCTCGAAATTGTATTCCGCCAATTCTAGTACTTCTCTGGTGATTCATCGGCTGATTTTCTGGGGATCCTGCCAGTACCGAAGGTTAAGATGGTCCGAGAATATGCGTACTTTGTGTGAGGACCCAGCTAGTAGGTGTCGCCAGTTCCTTAACGCTTTGACGATGGCTAATAACTCTAGGTTATAGATGTCGTAGTTGCGTTCGGCGGCGTTCAGTGTTGCTGAGTAGTACCCCACAGGGTGTCGTTTCCCATCCGCTTTCTTTTGTAGTAGCACCGCTCCTACTGCGAATCCTGATGCATCGACTTCTAAATCGAATTGTTGTGTTTGATCTGCGTGTGCTAGTATGGGTTCTGTCGTGACCCGTTGTTTGAGTGTATCGAATGCTGTTTGATGTCTTTCCGTCCATTGCCATGGTTCGTCTTTTCGTGTTAGTTCATTTAGTGGTTTGGCAATGTTCGCGAAGCCTCTGATAAACTGCCGGTAGAAGTTGCAAAAACCAAGGAAAGATTGTACGTCCTTAACTGATGAGGGAGATGTCCAGTCGCGAACACCCGAAATTTTGACGGGGTCCATACGCGTTACCCCCTCTTCAAGGATTACCCCCAGGTAATCAATACTAGGGGCATTAAAGACACATTTTTCTGGTTTGAAGAAGAGGTCGTGTTTTTGAGTGACTTTTAAGACATCGCAAACCGCCTTCTGATGTTGTTCGAGTGTGTTTGGTTGTCGTTTCGTGGCTATCGCGATGTCGTCCATGTAGACCCTGATGGTCGTCCCTTTGAGTTCGTGTTCTGCTATCGTTGGTCGGTATATCTCGTTCATGAAGCTCTGAAAAGTAGCCGGTGAGTTGCACAGTCCAAAGTACATGACGGTTGGTTCAAAAAGTCCGCGGCGTGTTTTAAACGCGGCTTTGTGTTCGTCTCCTTCCTTGATCCGTATATTATTATACCCTTGTCGGATGTCTAGTTTGCTGAACATTTGAGCTCCCCCAAGGTCTCGGATGAGGTCATCGATGAGAGGGAGTGGGTATTGGTTTCGTATTGTCCACTCGTTTATTCGTCAGTAGTCCTGTACGGGTCGTAGCTTTCCGTCCTTCTTTTTAATAAAAAAGAATGATGATGCGTACGGGGATTTCGAGGGATGTATGTATCCTTTTTCGATTTGCTCGTCAATGAAGTCGTCCAATGCTGCGTCTTCTACTCTGGTCATGGGGTATATTTTGCAGTCAATTACTTCTGGTGCTCCCTTTTTGAAGTCTATTGCGTGGTCGCAACTTCTTTTGGGTGGGAACCTTTTCGATTCTTCCTCGCTGAATACCTTTGCAAAGCATTGGTATTCTGTTGGTATTTTGACCTCCGTGGTGTACTGCTTGGCATCCACTGCGAGTTCTACTGCTGATCTTCTTCCGTATACCTGTTCTTCTAGGCTTGTTACGATTTGTTCCTTTGTTTCGGTTGTGAACATTCATGATGTTCTTTCGTCGTTCTCTTCTTCATTTAGCAGCCTTGCTAATACTGCTTTCCTGTCGTTCGGGTTAATTGATCGCAACACTATAGGAAGTTGTTTCTCATCTATAGTGGCGTGCCGCCAGCTGAACCTTGGCTCATAGGTGGCGAGCCATGGATATCCTAACAGGATGTCTTCTCTTCCAATATCGGTGACGAGGAACCTCATTTCCCTTTTTGTTCCTCCTGTTTTGTTACGATTAGCCACGCGTGTCACCTACGTTGACCGTTTGGCCTGAACTTTTGCCACAGTCTTCCGTATCACATGGACTATCAGTGGGACCATTTTCACATTTTGATTCGTACCTCTTACGCCCTGCGCGCCCTCTCGTACCCGTGACTCCTGATTACTTACTAAACATCTTCTATCTCGTTCGGCGCGGTTCTGTATGACATCATACTAGTACAAGTACTAGTAGTATTGGTGGCGATCCTAGTACCGCAGCTTCCAGTAGTGGCGTAGCTCGATTCGTATTTAACATGTACTTCTAACGAACAAGGACCTTAGGTCTGAGTTCTTGAATCTCATCGACTTCACACTGTCACACCCTGTGGGCTGCATCCAAGTCCAGTCGACTTGTCAGTTCCAACCTTCTTTTCTATGACGATCGGAGATACTTCGTATCCATTCCATCGCTCATATATTCACTACTCCGCCTAGGGTAATACCCTACGCTCTCGCATACTGTCGTCGCCATATCCACGACCCTCATCGGGGGAGGTTTGGCAATTGCTACGCCAACATCGACACACGAACCCCTCGCACAATCGGTACTCCACGCTCGCCACTCAAGTCGAGTCGATACGTCCAGTCGAACGTAACATGTTTCCACATTGAGCGTGAGGTAGTGTGTGATCTGCCCCGCTTTATTAGTGGTATCGTCAATGTTGTAGATATTTTTGGGCTTATCTAATGCCTGTTGTCCCAATCCCATTCGTTTGACGAAATTCGGATGTATGAAGTTATCAGTGGCTCCGGAGTCCACTAATGCTTTGATGTCGGCCATATTGTAACTTGCGCGGATAGACACTGGTACTCGCATAGAACGGTAGCACATAATATACACAGAGTTACAACGTATTGCCCTCACCCAGGCCGCCGGGTTCAGGCGCTTCCAAAATCCTGTCCCATCAACTGTTGTAGGACCAGGTCTTTTACTTCTTCGTCCTCTTCTGCGACTCCTCGTAGCCATTCCGCTGCTTTTTCTTCTTTAGTTGACGCGGTTTCGGTGGTACGTGTTTGTATGTCGCGGCGTCTCCTGGGCTGCCTGCAGTCGCGACTAATATGACCCATCTTCTGGCAGTTATAACACTGCGTTTGGCTGTGGTCTCGTTTGAATTGTCTCTGAATGAATCCCCCTCATGGTGGGAATGGTGGTTGTGGGGGTTTGGTGTTCCTGTAGTGGTTTGCCACAATATCTTCGGCCCCTGCGAGTCGTCCTCGTACGCGATCTGCGGAGGTGTCCATTCGATCGTCACTCTGGAGTGGTGCGAGTAACTTAGCTAATGCTCCCCCTGGAGCTCTTCCTGGTTTGAAGGCGTCCAAATTACCCCTGACCGTCTGCATGTGGATCCACTTCTGCTGCCTTTTCAGGGCAGAGTCTCTCCATTCTTCGTAGTTTCTGGGGTCGTCATGTTGATACATGGTTTCATACAATGCTCGTGGTAGTTCTTTTGTGAAGTACTTGATGGTTTGTTCGGCATTAATGTTGTACCCTGCGTGTCGAACCAGCTGTTCGAATTGCACGATGTAGTTGTCAATCCTTCCATCCTTCATGTGTATTCCAGCGTCGAGCTGGGCTTGGGCTCGTTCTTTGCTGAGAACATCGCCAAACTGTCTTTGAAAGGCATTGAGCAGGTTCTCCCATAACCTATTGTTGAACTGATCTGTTCCTGCGGCTACCTCATTGATGAGCCATCGGCTTGCGGACATTACCCATTGGTTAACCGCGTTTCCTTGTATGTATGTGAGAAACAACATAGCTTTTTGATATTTGTTCCTCATAGCAGAGTGGTTGGCATTGACTCCTGCGTATACCTCCCATTGGAGGATGGATGATTCCGCTTGGGATCTGTTTCCTGTAAATGTAGGTGGCGGATTGCCGATGAACTTGTCGTTTCCTTGTTGGTTGGCTATCGCGGGTCCTGCTGGTGGTCCTGCTGGGGGTGGTCCTCCTCCTCCTCCTCCTTGCGGCCAACCACCATTGGGTGGTCCTCCTCCTGGTGGTCCTCCTCCTGGTGGTTCTCTCCTAGGTGGAAAGGGTCTGTTATCGGGTGATGGTACTCTGTTTCGGTTGAGCCGGAACTCATAGAACATTTCAGTTCCTTCCGGAATGCTTGGCGCATCGGGGACATCTGGTCCCATTGCTCGATTGACGGCTTCCATGTCTTCTGGTTGTAGTTGTTGGACATGACCTGTCTGTTCGTTAATGACAAGTCGGGGTGGCGATACTTCTGTTTGGGTAGTCATCCTGCTGAATGGTATTCCCCTTATTGGTTCGGGAATATGCAACTCAGCTGTTCGTGTGGCTAGTGCGTCTACCTCCGGCGATTGTACTGCGATTTCTTCGGGTTCTATTCCTTCACTTCGTGGGGTCGGCGATCGTTTGCTAGTATGGCTTGATGCAGCCGGTGTTTCTGCTCGTAGTTGGAATTCGGTCCTTGGTGGTTCCGAATCAAGGTTTCCGTCTTGTTGACCATCTATGGGTCCTTGTTGATCGATTGGTCGTGCGTCGACCAATGGTATGTTGATATGTAGGTCGTCAGCTGCTGGTCGTGTTGCTTCGAAGTAGCTGTTAGTGTTGCTCCACCTGAGCTCGACCCAGCAACAGCGTTCTTTGTTGAAGACTACTGGATGGTATCTTTGTGCGGTAGCTGCCTCGGCGTAGTATCCTGTGTTGTGTTCTTCGTTTCTTCTGGTATCTGGTACGTGTCGCCACCTTACTCGTCCTATAAGATATCGAGTAGGTGCATCTCGTTCTCTCAAGTCGACGCGATAGGATGTAAAGTCCCAACCGTCCTTGGTATTGAGAGTCGCCACGGTGTTCAATGATTTGGAGAGCTTGGATTTAATGTTACGTGCGAGCTGCATGTGAGCCTGACTTAGGCAATGTAAAGTGAACGCGGTGACTCAGCAGTTCCTTGACTCTAGCACGAAGGCAGAGTGTCGTCTCAACGCTCGAAGGCAGAGTCTTTGTTGACAATTGCTTGATACGCGGTCCCAATGGACGAGAGAGAGAAAGAGATCACGACTTGGATAACAAGATGAGAGTGTTACAAGAAATCCAAGCTATCGACCACAACAGTCGATAGCTTCCTTATATAACGCTATGGGGCAGCCCGCCTTCGTCAGCGAGACTGCCACTACTACTAAGCCTCATCCTCTGCTGTGTAATCGTCCACGTCTGCTCTGTAATTGTACAGTAAGACTATCAGTCATCGTCCACACTGCCTTGGTAAGTATTAGGGAGCGACTCGTCATCCCCCTTACCATACTTGTTTGTCATACTCCCGGCTTCTCCCAGCGTCCCATGGCTTATGAGTTAGGTCAGATACGCACTGTGACCCAGGACGTTACAACTTAAACCCTGATGCGAAACGACCTTCCGGTCACCTTCGTCATGGACAAAAACCATTCGCTTCCAGCTGTTCATCAGACACCTCTATATCCCGTTTGCACGTCAAGAATAAAACACACACCTCAGTGAGTCAGTTGATGGGTCAACGCCCATGTGCAACTCAAAAAGAGTAGGCAGCGAGAGATTATATTTGCCCGAGACTGCTCCGGAAAAACCTCTCTGCGTCATATCATGATATCTCCTCCTGCGATGACTCCTGTCCATTTCTAGGTGGAGTGCCGTGAGCCTACATGTTTCCACCTTTACCAGGCGATTGCGGACAGGGAGGACATTCTAGTACTATTATGCGGCGACGTTCATGACTGTGCACTGGAATCTCCGCGGCGGAGCACCTCTGACGGCCCCCCTTGGGGCCGGTGAGGCCGGCGCGAAGAGACCCCATCATTCCCTCCGCACGTTGAACCCAACTATCGTCATTAGTTTATGTGAACCTCAGCCTGCCACTCGGCATTCAGCAACCGGGACGTGAAAGAAGCCTGACGCGACCGAAGGTACTCAAAGCAGCACACAACTTACTCGACGTGTATGAGCCTGAGCCTGAGGTAGTGAGACTCGATGTCCTTGTTGACGAAGAAGAGAGGAAGAATCGGTGGCCTTCCAGGAGCGAGGAGATAGCTGCGGGACCAGCAAAACGGCGTGAAGAAAAGCGAAGACATTGCCTCCGAGTCCCTAGTACACTCATTGCTGATTTTTAGAAAAATGTCGTGCTCCTCAGGCCTCAGTACCTATTATTCACTTGTCGTGACTGTCTAATAAGGATCTTCCCGTGGCTCGTGTGAGAACGAGGGCTACTATCCGCGGTCTGCACTCAGCGGCATCGGGGGTGACTGCAAAACCTCTACGATGGCGACAACGAGCCTATGGTCACAGCGCAAACAGATAATTACGTTATCTGTTGCAATGTTCTTGCCTAGGATTAATAAATGATAGTGTAGTAATGTTCGAGTGTTAGAACAACCCTATCACGCTCACAAAATACCCTAGATACGACTCTCACAATGTCACAAATTTCTCCACAGGATTCGTAAGGTGATCTTCGACCGCAACTTCATTCACTTCGTTGCCCTTGGCCCCCCGCGCCTGAAAACTGCCAAGGCTCATGGAATTTGGCAACGGAAGGGGGACATCCTCACGTGCCACAAATCGAGAGAGGTTCGCGGGAACAGCCGAGTCGCCCCGCCTGCCAAGTTCGGAAGACAGGCTGGAGACACTGGGACTTGCGTTGGAATTGGAGGATGCGTCAGATACCCCAGGCTCTGCGCGTGGCGGCAGTTGAGCAAACGCGAGGTCAACTGACGAGGCCTGGGGAAGCGAAATCGCTTTCGACCGTTTGTTGTCCGTGGTGATTTCTGGTCCTCCCATACGCTGGCCCTCGCGTGAAGGCCTGTCGAAGCGTTGCGAATCACGGTCACCACGGAAGTCCTCTTCGAACCCATCACCGGACGGCGTAGTGATAAGAGTGCCCGTAGTTGTGAGGGCGAGGATAATGATCGCGAGGAAAGTCATCGTAGAAACGGCGATACTCCTCATCGTCGTCATTGAGTGAGTGTAAGTCATGATAACGGAAATAGCCATCCCGATGCGGGCGGGGATAGTCGTCATAGGAGAAACGGTCGTGACGCGGGTGAAAAAAGTCGTCATGAGGATAGTGGGAATACCCATGAGCAGGGAATCCTTGATACATATTCTCATGGTCCATGAACTTTTCGTGACCGTGGAATTCGTGTGGATACTCAGGTTCGCGTTCGCGCTCGCACTCAGGGATATGGGTAAGGGTAGGTATACGGATAAGGTAAGGGCAGGCCAGGTGAACTAGAGCAGGTGGTCCAGGAGGTCCAAATATCGGCTGCGGTGGAGGGCTAGGCGAGGCATTTTTCGCGGGAGTAGCGGCGGCTGCGGCTGAAGGAGGCCATGAGGAGCCTCGGGGCCATGGCCAGGTGGATCACGCTTTCCAAGGGCCTGGGCGGCAGTACCGAGGGCAGAAACCGGGGGAGAACGTCTATCAAGCTCAAGACCATCCCCGGTGTTCGCAAAGTGGTGGTACCGGTTAGAGACGCCGAGAGGGGGACCCATACTCGATGAAGGTGTCTGAACACGCCGGGAGTCGAGAGGAACGGGAGAAGCGAAGGCAGAGGAGTGCACGAAGGCGAGCAAAAGAATGAAATGAGCGTTAACAGGCATGTGGTAGAGTCTGTGGATATAAAAGATTGGAAAGAGACGGTGAGCTAGGAAAGCGAACTGAGCTGATGAGGGAAAGAAAGAAGACTGGGGGACCTGGCCTGCCCGGGCCCATACGGCACTTGTGCAACACGTACGAACTTCCGGTCCCCACTTGCAGCTCTGCTCAGCATTCAAACACCTCTTTGTCTCATAGTGACACTGTTGAGTGTGTCGAAGTACGACTGGCTGCCAGATTGAAAGGTTGCGATGATGATGACGTAATGGTGGCACCGTACTGTCCCGGGCCGGCTGCAACTCCTTCACTTCCCGCGACTTCGGGTCACGCGTCACACAGTCACGTCACTTCGTCTCTACATTCTGTTTTCTTTTTTTCCCTCTGGTTTCTCATTCTTCTGCTTACTATCTACTCGTGCGTCACATTCATCAAATACCTACGCATGGCCTAATATATTCTCGACGTTCTTGGCCGGTAGATTGCCAGTACATTGCTATATCTCGAAACTTGATATATAGAAGTAAACGTGATGAGCTCTTTCCGAGAGCCCAATCTACCTCCCAAGATCTAACTAAGACTGCGTTTAGTGAGCGTTCCATCACATGCACGACCTTCGCCATCGAAAAAAACCATCCACCTGGAGCTCTTCCCTTGGGATCTCTGCCCGCTCATCTGGCACCTCTATATCCCATCTGCATGGTGAACAATAACATACACACCTCAATTGATGAGTCGATGAGTCGATGCCGATGCACGAGACAACAGGCCAGAGAAAGCTACGAGATTCTATACTTACCGGGACTATGCTCCGCTTCTGGATAATCTAGTATCCTCGGGGTATACCTCCTGTCCGTAAAGCGCTCTGAACCAACAAGTTTCCACCTTCGCTAGCCGATTGAGGTCGGGGAGGGGTTCAATGAGGCGAGCGACGTTCTCGGTTGTGAAAACTGGAATCTGCGCATGCGGGCCTGATGGTCCCCATTTGGGGAGGCAATCGCTATTAATGCTTGAGAACGTCTCACCCTCCTCACGTCGAACCCCAGTACCGCCTCTAGTGTTCCGATCACAGTGACCAGTCATCCCTGACCTAAGTATATAAAAAAGTGTCGCCCATCTTCAACTATTCACCATTTCTGAGGCGGCGAGGCACGATGTCCTTATCTAAGAACAGAAGTTGCTGCTCCAGCCAGGAGCGAGGAGATGGCTGCGGGACCAGCAGAAGGGCACGCGCGTGAATACAAGACAACTCCGCAGCGAAGGCTGATATAATCAAGGGCGTCCACGAAAGAGATTTTGCCTTGACAATTCCAATTCTCACTTCACATCGCACTCGCATCTAAAGAACAGAGCGTACGCACGCCGTTCCACCTATACTTTTTTTTTGGAAACCATTATCTCTTATTCATTTTTCGTACACAAATAACACAAAAACACATTATTTTTTCTTTGGTGGTTTGCGAGATAAAACAATAATTGGGGGAGGGTGGTGAGAGAAGAAAGAGCGAATGCCAGAGGTGGGTTGTATTGGAATGGGATGCAAGCTATATCCATGAGAGAGGGCAGGAGGAAGACATGAGAGAAAAGAAGGGGAGTGAGGAAGACGATTAAAGAACAAACTGACGGAAAGTACTAGGTAGGTAGGTAGCGGGTCACCAAAAGAAGACATGCAGAGAGCGAAGCGAGTGTGAGGGGTAGACGAGCGGATGGCAAACAAAAAAATGACGAAGGACAAACAAACAAAAGGCGGCGTGTGCATGCACCAAAAAATTGGAGACTTTTTCCGAGTCGAAGAAAAAAACAAAAAGAGCCGATTCAGAAACAACAAGAATGAACGTAGAGCGCTCCTCCAGCCACTCCGAAAGAATCAGTTTTTTGTCAGTCCGCATGCATCTGTTTACGTTCTGACCCAGAGATCAGGCCGAGGAGGGGATTGGGATCGTGCCTGGGCTGTTCATCGTCACGCCCTGTAAACTCAGTCAGCAAACGCACCAGATTGCACGAGTGATACGCACCTGCGAACGATATGCGGGGCAGTTATTGCGCCCCGTCTCGAGCCACCGTTCGACACAATCCCTATGGAAAACATGCCGATACGCCAACAACCTAAGATCCACCTCGGGGTCATAATCCTCCCGACAAATCAGGCACTGTGAACCCTCGTTAGCATTCACACCTAAGCAAAATGCGCGAAAGCGTACCCGATCAACACACATCGGTGCGATCCCCCCGATCTTCTCATACTCCGCGAGCACGCTAGGGCGTATCACCTCGAGTCCCGAATTGTCGATGTCCTCCTTTGTTGCGGTGGGGGGCTTGACCTGACCCAGTAGCTCCGCGAGCTCCTCGAACGAGTCGAGTGGGTCCGTGCCAGTCACGAGTTGGTGATTCGGTGGGTAATACCCTACGGCACTTCGTGAGCACAAAACACAAAAGGGCGAGTTTGAACGACGTACCGCCAATGACATAAATGAAGAACGTCGTCGACCCGTGCCCATCATCGCCTTTCCGCGAGCCACCTTCAACGCCTCCCGAGCTCGGTCCCAGACTCTCATGCCGCGCCGTACCAGCGCCCGGTGTAGGTCTGTACCCACGCAGAGCGTCTGCCGCACGCGTTGACCACCGGCGCTCGCGTTCGCGATCCCACGGGGACTCGGTCACCACCTCGTCCTGCAGCACATGTTCGTTATCATTGTTTGCCGGGTCTTGTTGTGGCAGAAATGGCGGCGGTAATGGTGGGTGCTCATCGCGGCCTTCGGCATGTCGGTGTCCTTGCCCTTGCGCGTGTACGTGTCGGTGTCCATGTACGGACTGTAGGCCCACGACGATGACAGGCACCACTGTATTGCCGTCCTGCGTCTGAGCGCCCAGCATGTCCAGCGCTGTCTCGTTGTGTGGTGTCTCGCCTGTTGTCGTCATCGTTGTGGCTTCGGGCGTGGATGATGGGGGCGAAGAAGAAATTGTTGGCGTTGAGCGGGTGCGGAGCCTGGCGCACCGGACCCGGACCCGTGTGGGACGACCATCGGTGGGAAGCAGGACATCTGCCACCAGTTGATACCACCACCCGGCCAGCGCTCCGAGCCAGCGATGGTGCAGCGTGGAGTCTGTGACGCAGGTAGCGCAGGCCGTGACTCAGCCTGTCGTGGTAATGGGGTTGCGGCAGTTTCCTTCGGTCGTCTTCGTCCTCGTCATCAGCATCCAATTTGTTGTCGGAAGAACGTCGTCGTCGTCTGGTGAGCACCGGAAGCTCTTCAATGTCAACATCCGCAGATGCCATCGACAAGGGGATTTCCCGAGGATACACCAGAGGTGGTACTCCAGTGAGCTCCACGTCGTGCGGTCCCCGATCCAGTCCCCGGTAGGCCTCCGGCTGTCCGTCATCCAACGTTCGCCTCAGCTCAAGCTGCAAATCCATCAAGAATCGTTCAAAGCTGTCTTCAGGTGGCGGAGGTCGTACCTATTGTTGTTCTGCCTGTTGGCGCTACTGCCCCCTGCCATAATTAACCTCTATCGCAGGAGATGCTTGAGCCCCACCAGATCCAGATCCAGGGCTACTATCGAGCCCCATACCCATCTGGAAGGCCCGCTCCATGTCAGCGAGAAGCTGCGTGCGTGGGTCGACGGGGGATGTTGGATGGCTGGCGGTGGGGGCTTGCTAGGGCTCTGGAGAGGGTGATATGACAGGTAGTGGTGCCGTCGAATTAGGGGCGGACGTGGGAAATGGTGGGCGAAAACCAAGACGATCGCGAAAGCCTGCCCACGCATTGCGTACGCGATCGCGGGAAGCGAGTCCCGTGGTGGGTGTAGGGCTAAGCGGATGACTCTGCCTTACCCTGGACTCTGTTTCACGCCACGACCGTGAAAGTGGCCAGGATCAGCCATGGGTGGTGGTGTGGGCTGCATGGCCTGCATACCAGGTGGCGCAAGACCAGAAGTCAGCAGTGGGTCAGAAGAACGTGAAACAAGCGAAGCGGCGGCAACGCTAAGTGACGATATCAGCCAAATCCTTTTACGAAACATAAAGAAGACTGTACCTAAGAACCGTTCCGAAAACATCAATACTCATCGGGGAGAGCGATAACGGGTGTGACGCGGGGACCGGCGTCTCTTCGGGAACAGGCTGTTGTTCCTGTGACGTTTCACTAGTAGCACCCGAGACCTCTTGGTGTTCACTCTCTGTACTTGCACTCATTTCAGATCGTAAGAAGAACAGCGTGAACGGATTGGTCAGGTAAGTAAATCTGAAAATCTCTGCCGCGGCGGTCACTCGCCCGCTGGCGTTACGGGCGAAGCAGGGTGGTGCGATGCTGTATCACTAGCGTCTGAGCTGTTCGATAGGGAAACATCAGAGGCGAGCGCGACGCCTGTACAAGCGCCAGTGTGCCTGCAGTTGGGAAATTCCGCCTGGCTTCCAGGGGAGGCGCTTGGGCGGGATCGGGTGGGGTTGCTGGGAATTCTATAACGTCAAAAGGATCTGCGTTGTCGTGAGACCTCTCCGGAGTACTATCGCGTTGGATAGCGACTGTTGGAAGAGGTCGTGGGTCGTGGTTGAGGGTAGCAGCAACCAGATCACGTGAGGTTGGGGAAGATGAGGAAGATAAGCCGTCGGTGGCAGTGCCTGAGAAGGGGGCAGAGCTGGATTGGGATGCATTGGACGAGTATTGGACGATGATGGAGGACAGGCCATAGTGGAACCGATGAGCTCGGCAGTACTCACAGCGGAATTGACCTTTTTGCCTTTCCTTTTGGGTTGGTGGTTGCGATTGCCGCATTGGATGAGGTCGGTGAGAGCGGAGGTACAGTGCGTACCCGTGGAGACTTGCCTGGGTGTGCCTCGTCATACACTGGCACCTGGTTGGGTGGTGCCGTAGCCGGCTCACTTGGCCTTCGGTGCCCGTATGGAGTCCATTTGTTGTGAGTCTTAGAACGGGGGGTGTCGCATTTGGGGGTAGGGATCTTCAAAGAATGGCAGAGCAGGGAACGCAGGGTACCGACGAGGAAGGATTTGCGCTTACTACTGCGCCTAGCAGGGAAAGGAGACTGATCGGAGTTGTGATTGAAGGAGTGAGCGGAGGACTGGTCTGCAACACAGGTCTATAGCCTCAGTGAAGAGGAACGAGCCGCAGTGTATATCGGAGCGAACGCCGGAGAAGGCGGCAGGCGGGCCGGCCCCGGACCTCTTTCCTGCCTTATCCACCCATCTAAAAGCGCTATCAGCGGATGTCTCCACTTCTGGCGATGGTACGCTTACAACATACAGGACGCATAAACGAGATTCCAGGTGGTCAACAACAAGTCGAGTCAGGATAGGACACATTTGTAAGAATAGTGAGAACTTCAGCGCCAGCACTGGGGTACCGTCTGTACGACATTGCAAAGGAGGCAGGCGGCGTCGATGCATACAGCGGATATATGTGCCGCCTAATCTGCGCAATAAGAGGCGCATATAGTCATGAGTTGACGGTTACATAGGTTTCCTACTAAGGGGTGCCGCCAGAAAGAATCGACGTCCAACCAGTGTAGGAAAAGAGACGAGAAAACCCTGATAAAAAATGCAGCCGTGTTCACCTGTTACAGCCTTGTTCATTCGAAACTTTAGAACGCTTCTTCGTCCAAGTCTTCGTCTATGTTACACTACTGTCAACAAAACAGAGATGCCTCTTGATAGTATCAGAGCCTATCGTCTTCTGTCCACCACCACAGCACGAGACGGACAGGATTGAATAACACCATGCACATGCCAGTGGTGCCCCCAGCTCTTCCAGTCCAATATTCTTCACTTCGTCATGCGTTGACTGCCCTGCCCTTAGCCAGCAGAATTCGAATTACCATAAAAGGCGTGTTAGATATAAAAATGAAGACGAAACTTTACTCTCAAGACTCTGTATCAAGCAGAGTTCCATGTGAGTCCGAAAGTGGCGGAGAAGGATTTCGCTGAAAGTGGTAGCACAAAGAATGAGGGAAGTAACTCCAGGAAGAGTGCCAGAGTGGTGGAAGGGCGAGCGGGCGAGTGCAGCGAGTGCGTGAGTCTGGGGTCGGATTCAGAGGCTCAGTCAGCGTGATTGACTGTGGTGGGGCTTGCTGAGTGACGAGGGCGTAGCCGATGTCAGTGGCTCGGAAGATGGATGGACAAAGACGACGAGTGATATACACGCAAGACGTATACAATGCATTCTCCGGCTATGTCTCATACAGAGACGGCAATAGTGAGGAAATGTGAAGGAGAAAGACACGGCATAGGTACGAGGTACGAGCGGTCTTGGTCGTACACAGGTGGCATAGTCAAACACGACGCACGATGATATCAATAATAGTGAAATTGGAGGAGGCGAGGAGAGGAAAGGCTTTGTGATCGCCGCACAATGGGGGATGCAATGAAGCTGGGCTTGGTAACAAGTGCGGAGAAGACTTCCGGGAAGGCACAGTTATGGTCATTGGGCGGATGTCAGGGGTCAAAAGATAAAAGGGTGATGATGAACGATGACTTGATGACAAGACAGAGAACGACGACTCGGAGACGAAACAGGACACAACACGAACGATATATCATCGAATACAGTACGTGCGACGAAACACAAGTTAGCCCTTCAGTTAGCTAGGAATGGTTGTCCTGATTTTCAATAAGCCCGGAAATTGGTTCGAGCTTGAGTCAACTGTTTAATAGAGTCTGGAGCTGCTGGTGTGCAGTAAACCATCGGCGTCTTTCTCAGCGTCAAACCTCCTTCTCAGGCTATTCTAGATTTGGTCAAGGTTTTCTTGGTATGGGCATGACACGAGGCTACGCTCTCTGTGTTACCGCGATTCAGCCTGATTTGATCTCCCCCTTCGATATCTGTTTCTCATCTCCGTTGACGGGCTCGCAATCCCATCTAAATTCCCGCTGATAGTATCATTGTGTTACCATGTCCCAGTCTCCTTCTTCATCCAAGTCCACGTCTACATCTTCCCCCCATTTCCGCACCATCTTTATCGCCGCCATCAAAGAGTATGAACGAAAAACGAAGACTGACCTTCACACGCATCCCCTCGCGACACAACTCCAATCTTGCAACTCCTCTAGTGACATACTGAAGGTGCTTCACGACAAGGTTAACGAGTTCGATAAGTCGAGGAGTCACTACGAGAGGTTGTCGCATTGGTTGAACCCGACCATCAACGTACTCTACGCTTTCTCTGCGACTCTGGGTCAAGGTGTTGGACTGGTACGTCTTAACTCGTCGACGGACGCCATCTCATCGATTTCACAGATATTCTCTCCCGCAAATGTAATTTCTGCTGGTATCGGCATTCTTTTCATGGTGAGAATCTCCCCAGATCCCATTGTCGACTCATTTCCAACCGCGATTCTCTCAGGCTGCCAAGGATGTCGGCGCAAGTGAAGAAGCCCTTGCCAATCTCTTCGAGCGGATCGAGGGCTTCTTCGGACGCCTTGAATCTTATACACAAGTGCCGCCGACTAGTGCGATGACTGATGTAATTGTGAATATTATGGTCGAAGTTCTGAATATCTTCGGAATCGCCACGAAAGAGATGAAGCAGGGTCGAGCAAGTGCGTTACTATGATGCAATTCATGGATGCACGCTTATCCTTGTTCAGAAAAATTCCTCGATAAGCTTGCGGGGCGGAAAGACATTGAAGATGCGTTGAGGAGGTTGGATCGATTGACACAAGAGGAGGCTCTGATGGCGGCGGCCCAAATCTTGAACCTCGCGCATACCATGGATAAGAAATTGGACATTGTCATGAACGGTAGGCTTGCCTTGTTGGCTAATCGTTCACCTTTTACTGACTGCCCGGTGAGTAGATGAGAAGGACGCAAAGGTGGTTCTGGATGACGTGAAATGTCAGTGATAAACCCTTTTGCTCCTGCTCCTGTGTTTCTGACCCGATCGAAGGGAATCAATTGAGAGAGAGCCTGCGAAGATGGGTTACTCCACCAGATCCATCTACAAATCACAACATCGCTTGCCGCATTCACCACGGGGGAACAGCCCAGTGGTTCTTTAAAGGCAGTATCTTTGCAGAATGGAAGTCTATTGGTACTCTCCTGTGGATATACGGCAAGCGTATGTTCTTCCTACTCTTTCCCGAATGACTCCTGATTGTCGTTTGCGTTCTTAGCCGGCTCTGGCAAGAGCATTCTTTGGTTCGTCATCGCTCGGCATTGACACACTCAAAGAGCTTACCTGATCCCCTAGTTCTACGATCATCCAAGATATCGCAACCTTACGGAAGGCAGGGTCGGCCTTGATGGCGTACTTTTATTTCGACTTCAGGGACCTCGATAAACAAAACTGTCGTAACCTCCTTCCCTCCCTCCTCATCCAGCTTTCTTCTCAGTCCAGTCACTGTTGCGACATCCTCTCACGCCTATATTCTGCACATGACAATGGTTCACAAAAGCCCAGTGATAGTGTTATGATACAGTGTCTCAAAGCTATGCTCACGATCCCCCATTCGCAGCCAGTTTACATTATCCTCGACGCTCTCGACGAGTGTCCAAACTGGTCAGAAATTCCATCACCTCGTGAACAGGTTCTTGCGCTCGTCAAGGAACTCGTCGACCTGCATCTTCCACATCTTCGAATATGCGTAACCAGCAGACCGGAGTTCAATATTCATGTTACTCTTACCCCTTTGACACGTCACCGCGTCTCCCTGCATGACGAAAGCGGACAAAAGAAGGATATCATCGACTACGTCAATTCAGTCGTGCACTCCGACTCGGAGACGGTGATGAAGAGGTGGAGAGAGGACGACAAGAAAATGGTTGTTGAGACGCTGTCAGAAAGGGCAGACGGAATGTAAGAGAGTCATCTAAAAGTCATCATGCGCGCTCACGTTTTCACCCAGGTTTCGATGGGTGTTCTGTCAGCTAGATGCGCTGCGGCAATGCCTTCCATCGAGCTTGCGGCGCACACTGGCGGAACTTCCCGAATCGCTGGACGAGACATACGAGCGGATCGTAATGGATATCAAGAAGGGAAGCCAGGCGGATACGTACCGCGTGCTGCAGTGCTTGACGGTGGCGAATCGACCGCTCTCTGTCGCGGAGCTTGCGGAAATACTTGCTCTTGACTTTGACGGAACGAAGGAAGGGATCCCGGAGTTGAACTCAAAGTGGCGATGGGAAGACCACGAACAAGCGGTCCTTTCAACCTGCTCAAGTTTAATTACCATCGTCCCCCGCGGCTGTTCCCAAGTTGTTCAGTTTTCGCATTTTTCGGTGAAAGAGTTTCTGCTGTCAGATCGCCTTGCATCGTCAGCAAAAGACATCTCTCGATACCACATTTCCCTCGACGACGCCAACACGCTGATCGCTCAAGCTTGTCTTGGCGTCCTTCTTCGAGATCCTGTTGATGACAACAACGCGGCAACTGCTCCTCTAGCCCTATATGCCGCCGTACACTGGGTAGCTCATGCAAAGGTCGAGAATGTGGCCGCACGCATCCGCAATGGGATGGAATCTCTCTTTGATCCAGACGGGCCGTACTTTTCAGCGTGGGTCAAGCTATACAATATCGACAACCGCTATTGGGACGATGACCTGGAAGACGAGATACAAGCAAGAGCGGCGCCATTATACCATGCTGCATTCATTGGACTCCTCGAGATCGTTGAACACCTCGCTCTCAAATATCCCCAGTATATAAATGCTATATCTGGCAACATGGGGACCGCACTACACTCGGCGTCATATGCAGGTCACGTCGAGGTTGTGCGTTCCCTGCTCAAGCGCGGCGCCAATGTGGATGCTCAGGGCCTCGGGGTAAGTCACCGCTGCAACGTGCGGCGATGGGAGGACACCTCGATGTTGTACAATGTTTACTCGATCATGGAGCAGATGCAAATTTTCAAGACGATGGTCACTGGACGCCACTAACTTTCGCTGCACAGTGCCGCCACCTCGAAATTGTTCGAGTACTGCTTGAGCACAATGCGGATCCCAATTCTCAGGACGAGGACGGCCTGACCCCAGTGCACTGCCTATTGTTGTACGGTTATTCCAAAGGTGATTATCCTCAGATTGTACGGCTATTACTGGAGCATGGCGCGAATCCGGACGCTCGGGATAACGAGCGCCGAACCCCGTTGTATCTGGCGTCGTCATCGCGGAGACTGAAGTTACCGTCACGACTCGAGATCGCACGTATCCTGTTAGAGTATGGCTCGGATGTGGATGCGGAGGACGAAGAAGGAAGGACCCCAGTGCAAGTCGCATTGGCGATGGACAAGGAAGATGAAGAGGTAGAGGAGGAGATGGTGCAATTGTTGTCGCAATATCGTTCGAAGTGAGCGCGAATACATTGTCTTACATATCCTCACCACAACCTGGACGGGAGTACGATATGATATTCATTCTGTTTTCTTTTTTTCCCTCTTGTTTCTCCTTCTTCTGCTTACTATCTACTCGTGTGTCACATTCATCAAATACCTACGTATGGCCTAATATATTCGACTTTCTTGGCCGGTACATTGCCAGTACATTGCTATATCTCGAAACTTGATATATAGAAGTAAACTTGATGAGCTCTTTCCGAGCCCAATCTACGGCCCAAGATCTAACTAAGACTGCGTTTAGTGTTCGCCATCGAAAAAAACCATCCACCTGGAGCTCTTGTCTTAGGGTCTCTAGCCGTTCATCTGGCACCTCCATACCCCATCTGCACGGTGAACAATAAAATACACACCTCAATTGATGAGTCGATGAGTCAATGCCTATGCACGAGACAACATGCCAGAGCAAGCTACGAGATTCTATACTTACCGGGACTATGCTCCTCTTCTGGGTAATCTATCCTCGAGGTATATCACCTGACCGTAAAGCGCTCCTCACCAACAAGTTTCCAAGTTCGCTAGCGGATTGAGGTCGGGGAGGGGTTCAATGAGGCGAGCGACGTTCTCGGTTGTGAAAACTGGAATCTGCGCATGCAGGCCTGATAGCCACCCTTGTGGGAGGCGATTGCTATTAATGCTCGAGGACGTCCCACTCTCATCACGTCGAACCCCAGTACCGCCTCTAGTGTTCCGATCAAAGCGACCAGTCATCCTGACCTAAGTAAAAAAAGTGTCGCCCATCTTCAACTATGCACCATTTCTGAGGGGGCGAGGCACGATGTCCTTATCGAAGAACAGAAGTTGCTGCTCCGGCCAGGAGCGAGGAGATGGCTGCGGGACCAGCAGAAGGGCGCGCGCGCGGATACAAGGCAACTCCGCCGCGAAGGCTGATATAATCAAGGGCGTTCAGGAAAGATTTTGCCTCGACAATTTCAATTGGTGCAACACAGAACAATCCATTGCACGCACATCTCAAGAACAGAACGTACATACGCCGTTCCACCTATACTTTTTTTTTTTGCAACCATTATCTCTTGTCCATTTTTCGTACACCAATAACACAAAAACACATCTTTTTTTTTGGTGGTTTGCGAGATAAAACAACAATTGGGGGGAGGGTGGTAAGAGAAGAAAGAGTGATTGACAGAGGTGGGAGTCGTATTGGAATGGGATGCAAGCTATATCCATGAGAGAGGGAGGAAGGAAGACATGAGAGAAAGAAGAGGGGTGAACAAGACGATTAAAGAACAAACTGAAACTAGGTAGGTAGGTAGCGGGTCACCAAAAGAAGACATGCAGAGAGCGAAGCGAGCGTGCGGGGCAGACGAGCGGATGGCAAACAAAAAAACGACGAAGGACAAACAAACAAAAGGCGGCGTGTGCATGCACCAAAAAATGCAGACTTTTTCCAAGTTGAAGAAAAAACAAAAAGAGCTGATTCAGAAACAACAAGAATGAACGTAGGGCTCCTCCAGCCACCCCGAAAGAATCAGTTTTTTTGTCCGTCAGCATGCGTCTGTTTACGTTTCCGACCCACAGATCAGGCCGAAGAGGGGATTGGGATCATGCCTGGGCTGTTCATCGTCACGCCCTGTGAAGCAGGTGAGCAAGCAGGCCAACTCATCCTACAAGTGATACGCACCTGCGAGCGACACGCGGGGCAGTTATTGCGGCCCGTCTCAAGCCACCGGTCCACACAATCCCTATGGGAAACATGCCGACACGCCAATAACCTGAGATCCACCTCGGGGTCATAATCCTCCAGGGAAATCTGGCACTGTGAACCCTCGTTAGCATTAACACCTAAGCAAAATGCGCTAAATCGTACCCGATCGACACACCTCGGCGCGATCCTCCCGATCTTCTCATACTCCGCGAGCACGCTAGGGCGTATCACCTCAAATCCCGAATTGTCGATGTCCTCCTTTGTTGCGGTGGGGGGCTTGACCTGACCCAGTAGCTCCGCGAGCTCCTCGAACGAGTCGAGTGGGTCCCTGCCAGTCACGAGTTGGTGATTCGGTGGGTAATACCCTACGGCACTTCGTGAGCACAAAACTCAAAAGGGCGAGTTTGAACGACGTACCGCCAATGACGTAAATGAAGAACGTCGTCGACCCGTGCCCATCATCGCCTGTCCGCGAGCCACCTTCAACGCCTCCCGAGCTCGGTCCCAGACTCTCATGCCGCGCCGTACCAGCGCCCGGTGTAGGTCTGTACCCACGCAGAGCGTCTGCCGCATGCGTTGGCCACCGGCGCTCGTGTTCGCGATCCCGCGGGGACTCGGTCACCACCTCGTCCTGCAGCACATGTTCGTTATCATTGTTTGCCGGGTCTTGTTGTGGCAGCAATGGCGGCGGTAATGGTGGGTGCTCATCGCGGCCTTCGGCATGTCGGTGTCCTTGCCCTTGCGCGTGTACGTGTCTGTGTCCATGTACAGACTGTAAGCCCACGACGATGACAGGCACCACCGAAATGCCGTCCTGCGTCTGGGCGCCCAGCATGTCCAGCGCTGTCTCGTTGTGTGGTGTCTCGCCTGTTGTCGTCGTCGTTGTGGCTTCGGGCGTGGATGATGGGGGCGAAGAAGAAATTGTTGGCGAATGTGCGGGTGCGGAGCCCGGCGCACCGGACCCGGACCCGTGTGGGACGACCATCGGTGGGAAGCAGAACATCTGCCACCAGTTGATACCACCACCCGGCCAGCGCTCCGAGCCCGCGATCGTGCAGCGTGGTGTCTGTGACGCAGGTGGTGCAGGCCGTGACTCAGCCTGTCACGGCAATGGGCTTGCGGCGGTTTCCTTCGGTCGTCCTCGTCCTCGTCATCAGCGTCCAATTCATCGTCGGAAGAAGGTCGTCATCGTCTGGTGAGCACCGGAAGCTCTTCAATGTCAACATCCGCAGATGCCATTGACAATGGGATTTCCCGAGGATATGAGCTCCACCATCGTGCGGTCCCCGATCCAGTCCCCAGTCAACCTCCGGCTGTCCGTCCTTCAACGTTAGCCTCAGGTCAAGCTGCAAATCCAGCAAGAACCGTTCAAAGTCGTCATCAGGCGGCAGAGGTTGTACCTATTGTTGTTCTGCCTGTTGGCGCTAGTGCCCCCTGCCATAATTAACCTCTATCGCAGGAGATGCTTGAGCCCCACCAGATCCAGATCCAGGGCTACCATCGAGCCCCATAACCATCTGGAAGGCCCGCTCCATGTCAGGGAGAAGCTGCGTGCGTGGGTCGACGGGGGATGTTGGATGGCTGGCGGTGGGGGCTTGCTAGGGCTCTGGAGAGGGTGATATGACAGGTAGTGGTGGCGGCGAACTAGGGGCGGACGTGGGAAATGATGGGCGAAAGCCAAGACGATCACGAAAGCCCATGCGTTGCGCACGCGATTCCGGGAAGCAAGTCCTGCGGTGAGTGTAGGGCTAAGCGGGCGACTCCCACCTTGTCCTGGACTGTGATTCACGCCGTGACTGTGAATATGGCCCGAATCAGACATGGGAGATGGAGTACGCTGCATGCCCTCCATGCCAGGTAGCACAAGACCAGAAGTCAGCAGTGGGTCAGAAGAACCCGAAACAAGCGAAGCGGCGGCAACGCTAAGTGACGATATCAGCCAAATTCTTTTACGAAACATATAGAACACTGCACCTAAGCACCGTTCCGAGGACATCAATACTCGTCGGGCAGAGCGATAACGGGCGTGACACAGGGACCGGCGTCTCTTCGGGAACAGGCTGTTGCCCGGTGGCGGTATGGGCGAAGCAGGGTGGTGCGATGCCGTATCACTAGACTCTGAGCTGTTCGATTGGGAAACATCAGAGGTGCGTGCGATGCCTGTACAACGACCAGTGTGCCTGCAGCTGGGAAATTCCGCCTGGCTTCCAGAGGAGGCGCTTGGGCGATATCGATTGGGGTCGCTGGGCGTTCCACATCAACAGGCTCTGCGTTGTCGTGGGGGCGTCCGGAGTACTATTGGGTTGAATGGCGATTGTTGGAAGAGGACGTGGGTCGTAGTTGAGGGCAGCAGCAACTGGATCACGTGAGGTTGGGGAAGAAGAGGTCGATGAGGTCGATAAGTCCTCGGTGGCGGTGCCCGAGAAGGGACAGAGCTGGGCTGGGATGTGTTGGATGAAGAAGGACCAGCCATAGTGGAAGCGATGACCTCGGCATTGACCTCTTTGCCTTTCCTGATGGGTCAGTCGTCGTGGTTGCTGCATTGGATGGGGCCGGTGAGGACAGGGTACGGTCCATACCCGTGGAGACTCGCCTGGTTGTGCCTCGTCATACACTGGCACTTGGTCAGGTGGTGCTATAGCTGGTGCGCTTGGCGTTCGACGCCGGTATAGAGTCCATCGTTTGTGAGCCTTAGAACGGGCTGTGTCGCCTTCGGTGGTAGTTGTGTTCAACGAATGGCGGAGCGGGAAACGCAGGGTACCGAGGAAGGACTTGCGCTTATTACTGCGCTTGGCAGGGAGAGGAGTCTGATTTGAGTTGTGATTGGAGGAGTGAGCGGATGACTGGTCTGCAAAACACGGGTCTATAGCCTCATTGAAGAGGAACGAGCCCAACGTGGTAATTGCGTTGCGTATATCGGAGCGAATGCGGCAGGCCGGCCAGCCCCGGCATCTTTCTCTGAGTTCAAAGGACCAGACTTGGATCCTGGATCCAGAACCCTTTACTCTCTCACATGTTCAACTCTCAGTAACTTTTCCAACCGATCGATAATAAGGGTTGCGTCTTCCGAGTCTGGCCCTCATTTCCCCGTTGTTGCTCATTTACTTTATCCTTCGCTTCCGCCTTTCAGAAGCTGTCTTTTTCATGTCAGCAAGACGATGAATGGAATGCCACTCCTCCTGTTGCAAACCCAAGTCGACGCCGACCCCGAATTGAACCGCAACTCGCCAGGAGCGGGCTGTTTCTTACAATTCTAATTCAAGGGTAATGGGTGCAACTAGTCACTATGCTCGGCATCATGGCCTCGGGAATCAGCGGATGTCTCCACTTCTGCCAATGGTACGCTTAAAACATTACAGGACGAGAATCCAGGTGGTGAACAACAATCCGAGTCAGGCTAGGACACAGTTGTAAAAATAGTGAGAACTTCAGCGCCAGCAATAGGGTACTGTCTGTACGACACTGCAAAGGAGGCAGCCTGGCGGCGTCGATGCAGACGGAGGATATATGTGCCGCCTAATCTGCGTAATAAGAGGCGCATATAGTCATGAGTTGACGGTTACATAGGTTTCCTACTGAGTGTAGCTGCCAGAAAGAATCCATATCCAACCAGTGTAGGAAAAGAGACGAGAAAGCCCAAACGCAACCGTGCTCACCAGTTATGACGGCTGGCATACAGCCTTGTTCGAAACTTTAGAACGCTTCTTCGTCTCTGTTACACTGCTGTCGACAAAGCAGATACATTTTAGTAGTATTGAGCCCATCGTCTTCCGTCCACAGCACGAGGCGGACGGAAATGAAAGACACGATGCACCTGCCAGTGGTACCCCCAGCCCTTCAAGTCCAATATTAGTCTCTCTGCCCTGCTTTGACGGCCTTAGCCAGCAGAACTCGAATTACCATAAAGACGTGTTAGAGATAAAAACAACACGAAACCTTACTCTCAAGACGCTGCATGGAGCTGAGTTCCGAGTGAGTTCGAAAGTGGCGGCACAAAGAATGAGGGAGTAACTCCAAGAAGAGTGCCAGAGTGGTGCAAGAGCGAGCGAGCGAGCGAGTGCAGCGAGTGCGTGAGTCTGGGGTCGGAGGCTCAGTCAGCGTGATTGGCTGTGGTGGGGCTTTCTGAGTGACGAGGGCGTAGCCGATGTTAGTAGCTCGGAAGATGGACGAACAAAGACGACGGGTGATATACACGCAAGACTTATACGATGCATTCTCAGGCTACGCCTCATACAGAGACGGCAATAGTGAGGAAATGTGAAGGAGAAAGACACGGCATAGGTACGAGGTACGAGCGGTCTTGGTCGTACACAGGTGGCATAGTCAAACACGACGCACGATGACATCGATAATAGTGAAATTGGTGGAAGCGAGGAGATCGTGATCGCCGCACAATGGGGATGCAATGAAGCTGGGCTTGGTAACAAGCGCGGAGAAGACTTCCGGGAAGGCACAGTTATGGTCATTGGGCTGATGTGAGGGGTCAAAAAATAAAAGGATGATGATGAACGATGACTCGATGACAAGACAGAGAACGACGACTCGGAGACGAAACAGGACACAACACGAACGATGTATCATCGAATACAGTACGTGCGACGAAACACTAGTTAGCCCTTCAGCTAGCTAGGACTGGTTGTCTTGATTTCAATTAGCCCGGAAATTGGTTCGAGCTTGAGTCAACTGGTTACTACAGTCGACTCCCTCATAACCCATACCCCTCGGGATAGGCCAAATGCTATGGGTTATAAGGGAGTATGGAGTCCACGAGAGTTTGAAATTGGTCACGTGTTGATACAAAATTTACGATTGCGAAGACACCACCGAAAATCGGAACTGGCACACAGAAGGCACCCACAGAAGACAGAGCACACAAGTTTGACCACGTCTGCAGGGTTTGGAGGTGTGCAGTGGGGAGGGGAGGAGGTGCCAGAGCAGTGTGCGATTCGTTTTTTTAACATGTATTATGCAACTATTGTACATACCCGAGCTGCCAAAGGTAAACCAGTGAATTCTTACCAAGCCCTATGCAAGATAAAGGCATGAAAGACTCGATTTTCGCATGCTATGGACTAGGATGTCATGCTAGTGTCGAACCGTGGCACCAAGACAGGTGAGGCGGAACCACCCAGGTTGGGGAACCCGGGAACACACGGTTTCGGACACATCAATCTGATAAACATTCCTTATTTAGTCTCATTCATAGTATGGCCCAGCTAAACATATGGGTTATTACTATGCAAAACGGTATGGGTTATGGAGTATCAGGGAGTTATGGGTTATGCTCAGAATTTCCCGCATTCCAACTCGGGATATGGAAAATCCTATGGGTTACATGGGAGTATGGCTTATTAGGGATATGGTTTATGAGGGAGTCGACTGTAGAGTCTGGAGCTGCTGCTGTGCAGTAACCCATCGGCGTCTTTCTCAGCGTCAAACCTCCTTCTCAGGCTATTCTAGATTTGGTCAAGGTTTTCTTGGTATGGGCATGACACGAGGCTACGCTCTCTGTGTTACCGCGATTCAGCTGATTTGATCTCCCCCTTCGATATCTGTTTCTCATCTCCGTTGACGGGCTCGCAATCCCCTCTAATTTCCCCATCTTGTCACTATGTCCCAGTCTCCTTCTACATCCAAGTCCACGTCTACATCTTCCCCCCATTTCCGCACCATCTTCGTCGCCGCCATCAAAGACTATGAACAAAAAACGAAGACTGACCTTCACACGCATCCCCTCGCGACACAACTCCAATCTTGCAACTCCTCCAGTGACATACTGAAGGTGCTTCAAGACAAGGTTAACGAGTTTGATAAGTCGAGGAGTCACAACGAGAGATTGTCGCGTTGGTTGAACCCGACGATAAACGTCCTCTACGCATTCTCCGCGACTCTGGGCCAAGGTGTTGGACTGGTACGTCTTAACTCGTCGACGGACACCGTCTAATCGATTTCACAGATATTTTCGCCAGCAAATGTAATCTCTGCTGGTATCGGCGTTCTTTTCATGGTGAGAATCTCCCCGGATCCCATTGTTGACTCATCTTCAACCGCAATTCTCTCAGGCTGCCAAGGATGTCGGCGCAAGTGAAGAAGCCCTTGCCGATCTCTTCGAGCGGATCGAGGGCTTCTTCAGACGCCTTGAATCTTATACGCAGGTGCCACCGACTAACGCGATGACGGATGTGATTGTGAAGATTATGGTTGAGGTTCTGAACATCTTTGGGATCGCCACGAAGGAGATGAAGCAGGGTCGAGCCAGTGCGTTACTATGACGCAATTCATGAGTGTACGCTTATATTTGTTCAGAAAAATTCCTCAACAAGCTTGCGGGGCGGAAGGACATTGAAGATGCGTTGAGCAGGTTAGACCGATTGACACAAGAGGAGGCTCTGATGGCGGCGGCCCAAATCCTGAATCTCGCGCATACCATCGATAACAAAGTAACAGTGGTCGGGAACAATATAACAAGTGTCGGAAGCAAGTTGAAAGACATGGACGACAAGATGGACGTCGCCATAAAAGGTAAGCTTCGTATTAGCTAGTATCTGTGTAACCAATCCTTACTGTGTTCATTTTGGGTAGATGGAAATGATGTGAAGGTGGTTATTCAGCAAACGGCGAATAACATGGATGACGTGAAATGTTCGTGGTCAACCTTTTACCGCTCTTTCCGGCACATCTGACTACTCACAGGGAACCAGTTGAGAGAGAGCCTGAGACGATGGGTTACTCCGCCAGATCCCTCTACAAATCACAATATCGCATGCGACATTCACCATGGGGGAACTGCCGAGTGGTTCTTTAAAGGTTGTATCTTTGCGGAATGGAAGACCATTGGCACTCTCCTGTGGATCTATGGCAAGCGTATGTTAATCCTACTCTTCCCCGAATCACTCCTGATTGTCATCTGCGTTCTCAGCCGGCTCTGGCAAGAGCATTCTTTGGTTCGTCATCGCTTGGCATTGACACGCTAAACGAGCTTACCAGAACCTCTAGTTCTACAATCATCCAAGATATTGAAAGCCAACGCAAGGCAGGGTCGGCTTTGATGGCCTACTTTTACTTCGACTTCAGGGACCTCGATAAACAACACCGCCGCAACCTCCTTCCCTCCCTTCTCATCCAGCTTTCTTCTCAATCTCGTCCTTGTTCCGACATCCTCTCCCGCCTGTATTCTGCGCACGACGAGGGTGCAAAAAGGCCGAGCGATAGCGTAATGATACAGTGCCTCAAGGACATGCTCGCAATCTCCCATTCACAGCCAGTTTACATTATCCTCGACGCGCTTGACGAGTGTCCCAATTGGCCCGGAATTCCTTCACCTCGTGAACGGGTTCTTGCGCTTGTGAAGGAACTCGTCGATCTTCATCTTCCGCATCTTCATATATGCGTCACCAGCAGACCAGAGTTCGACATTCGAGCTACTCTTACCCCTTTGGCACATCATCGCGTCTCCCTGCATGATCAAAGCGGACAAAAGAAGGATATAGTCGACTATCTCAATTCAGTTGTGCACTCCGACTCGGAGACGGTGATGAAGAGTTGGAGAGAGGACGACAAGAAAATGGTTGTTGAGACGCTGTCAGAAAGGGCGGACGGAATGTAAGAGAGTCATCTAAAAGTCATAATGCGCGCTCACGTTTTCACCCAGGTTTCGATGGGTGTTCTGTCAGCTAGATGCGCTGCGGCAATGCCTTCCATCGAGCTTGCGGCGCACACTAGCGGAACTCCCCGAATCACTAGACGAAACATACGAGCGGATTGTAACGGATATCAAGAAGGGAAACCAAGCGGATGCGTATCGTTTGCTGCAATGCTTGACAGTGGCAAACCGACCGCTTTCTGTCGCGGAGCTTGCGGAAATACTCGCTCTTGACTTTGATGGAGCAAAGGGGGGCATCCCGGAGTTGAACTCAAAGTGGCGGTGGGAAGATCATGAACAAGCCGTACTTTCAACCTGCTCAAGTTTAATCACCATTGTTCCTACCGACGATTCCCCAGTTGTCCAGTTTTCGCACTTTTCAGTGAAAGAGTTTCTGCTCTCGGATCGCCTCGCGACGTCTGCGAAAGACACCTCTCGATACCACATTGCCCTCGAAGATGCCAATACACTTATCGCTCGAGCTTGTCTCGGCGTCCTTCTGCGGGATCCTGTTCACGACCACGACGCGGCAACTCCTCTAGCCCGATATGCCGCCGAACACTGGGTGGCTCATGCAAAAGTTGAAAACGTGGCTTCACGCATCCGCGATGGGATGGAATCTCTCTTTGATCCGGACCGGCCGTACTTTTCAGCGTGGGTCAAATTATACAATGTCGTCCGGCAGAACTGGTCCACGGACCTGGAAAGCACAATAGAATCAGGGGCGGCGCCATTATACTGTGCTGCATTCATTGGATTTCACGAGATAGTTGAACACCTTACTCTCAAATATCCCCAGCATATAAATGCTATATCTGGTCTAGGGGTACTGCACTACACTCGGCGTCAAATCTTGGTCACGTTAAGGTCGTTCGTTCCCTCCTGAAGTGTGGCGCGAAGGTAGATTCTCGGGGCATCGTGGGCGCATCTCCACTGCAACATGCGACGATGAGGGGACACCTGGATGTTGTACAATGTTTACTCGACCATGGAGCGGATGCAAATTTCCAAAATGAATACCACAGGACGCCACTAATGCTCGCTGCAGCGTACGGCCAACTCGAAGTTGTTCGAGTACTGCTTGAGCACAATGCGGATCTCAATTCTCAGGACAGGGGAGGCCTGACCCTAATGCACATGGTATTTGCGTACGGTGATTCCCCCGGTGATTATCCTCAGATCGTACGGCTATTACTGGAGCATGGCGCGAATCCGGACGCTCGGGATAACGAGCGCGGAACCCCATTGCATCTGGCGTCGTCATCGCGGAGTCTGAACTTATCGTCACGACTCGAGATCGCACGTATCCTGTTAGAGTATGGCGCGGATGTGGATGCGGAGGACGAGAGGGGAAGGACCCCAGTGCAAGTCCCATTGGCGATGGTAGAGGAAGGTGGAGAGGTAGAGGAGGAGATGGTGCAGTTGTTGTCGCAATATCGTTCGAAGTGAGCGCGAATACATTGTCTTACATCCTCACCACAAGCTGGACGGGAGTACGATACTATATTCATTCTGTTTTCTTTTTTCCCTCTTGTTTCTGTTCTTCTGCTTACTATCTACTCGTGCGTCACATTCATCAAATACCTACGTATAGCCTAAAATATTCTCGACGATCTTGGCCGGTACATTGCCAGTACATTACTATATCTCGAAACTTGATATATAGAAGTAAACGTGATGAGCTCTTTCCGAGCCCAATCTACCGCCCAAGATCTAACTAAGACTGCGTTTAGTGAGCTGTTCCATCACATGCACAACCTTCGCCATCGAAAAAAACCATCCACCCTTAGCTCTTGCCTTGGGGTCTCTGCCCGTTCATCTGGCACCTCTATATCCCATCTGCACGGTGAACAATAAAATACACACCTCAATTGATGAGTCGATGAGTCGATGCCGATGCACGAGACAACATGCCAGAGCAAGCTACGAGATTCTATACTTACCGGGACAATGCTCAGCTTCTGGGTAATCTAGTATCCTCGGGGTATACCTCCTGTCCGTAAAGCGCTCCTCACCAACAAGTCTCCACCTTCGCTAGCCGATTGAGGTCGGGGCAAGCGACTTTCTCGGCTGTGAGAACTGGAATCTGCGCATGCGGGCCTGATGGCCCCCATTTGGGGAGGCGATCGCTATTAATACCCGAGGACGTCCCACTCTCATCACGTCGAACCCCAGTACCGCCTCTAGTGTTCCGATCACAGCGACCAGTCATCCTGACCTAAGTATTAAAAAAAAGTGTCGCCCATCTTCAACTTTGCACCATTTCTGAGGCGGCGAGGCACGATGTCCTTATCGAAGAACAGAAGTTTGCTGCTCCGGCCAGGAGCGAGGAGATGGCTACGAGACCAGCAGAAGGGCGCGCGCGCGAATACAAGGCCGCTCTCGAAGACAACTCCGCAGCGAAGGCTGATATAATCAAGGGCGTCCACGAAAGAGATTTTGCCTCGACAATTCCAATTCTCGCTTCACATCGCACGCGCATCTAAAGAACAGAGCGTACGCACACCTTTCTACCCGTACTTTTCTTTTTTTTGCAACCATTATCTCTTATTCATTTTTCGTACACAAATAACACAATAACACATCACGTTTTTTTTTGGTGGTTTGCGAGATAAAACAACAATTGGGGGAAGGTGGTAAGAGAAGAAAGAGCGATTGCCAGAGGTGGGAGCCGTATTGGAATGGGATGCAAGCTATATCCATGAGAGAGGGAGGGAGGGAGGAAGACATGAGAGAAAAGAAGACGGGTGAGCAAGACGATTAAAGAACAAGCTGACGGAAAGTACTAGGTAGGTAGGTAGCGGGTCACCAAAAGAAGACATGCAGAGAGCGAAGCGTGCGTGCGGGGCAGACGAGCGGATGGCAAACAAAAAAACGACGCAAGGACAAACAAACAAAAAGGCGGCGTGTGCATGCACCAAAAAATTGGAGACTTTTTCCGAGTCGAAGAAAAAAAACAAAGAGCCGATTCAGAAACAAGAATGAACGTAGAGAGCTCGTCCGGCCGCCCCGAAAGAATCAGTTTTTTTGTCCGTCCGCTTGCGTCTGTTTACGTTCCGACCCCACAGATCAGGCCGAAGATGGGATTGGGATCGTGCCTGGGCTGTTGGTCGTCACGCCCTGTGAAGCAGGTGAGTAAGCAGGCCAACTCATCCCACAAGTGATACGCACCTGCGAGCGACAAGCGGGGCAGTTATTGCGGCCCGTCTCAAGCCACCGGTCCACACAATCCCTATGGAATACGTGCCGACACGCCAATAACCTGAGATCCACCTCAGGGTCATAATCCTCCAGACAAATCAGGCACTGTGAACCCTCGTCAGCACTAACACCTAAGCAAAATGCGCTAAAGCGTACCCGATCAACACACATCGGCGCGATCCTCCCGATCTTCTCATACTCCGCGAGCACGCTCGGTCGTATCACTTCAAGTCCCGAATTATCGATGTCCTCCTTCGTTGCGGTGGGGGGCTTGACCTGACCCAGCAGTTCTGCGAGCTCCTCGAACGAGTCGAGCGGGTCCGTGCCGGTTACAAGCTGGTGATTCGGCGGGTAATACCCTACGGCCACAACGTTAGCACAAGACACAAAAGGGCGAGTTGGAACGACGTACCGCCAATGACGTAAATGAAGAACGTCGTAGACCCATGCCCGTCATCGCCCGTCCGCGCGCCACCTTCGACGCCGCCCGATCCCGAACCCAAGCTCTCATGCCGCGCCGTACCAGCGCCCGGTGCAGGTCTGAACCCACGCAGAGCGTCTGCTGCGCGCGTTGACCACCGACGCTCGCGCTCACGATCCCGCGGTGACTCGGTCGTTACCTCGCCAGCTACGTCGTCCTGGAGCGCATGCTCGTTCTCATTGTTTGTTGGGTCTTGTTGCGGCGACAATGGCGGAGGTAATGGTGGGTGCTCGTCGCGGCCTTCGGCATGTCGGTGTCCTTGTCCTTGCGCGTGTAGGTGTCCGTGTCCATGAACGGACTGCAAGCCCACGACGATGACAGGCACCACGGTGTTCCCGTCCTGCGTCTGCGCACCCTGCACGTCCGCCACTGTCTCGTTGCGTAGTGCCTCGCCTGTTGTCGTTGTTGTGTAGCTTCGGGTGTGGGTGATTGGGGCGATGAAGGAATTATTGGCGAATGTGCGGGTGTGGATCCCGGCACACCGGACCCGGACCCGTGTGGGACGACCATCGGTGGGAACCGATACATCCGCCACCAATTAATCCCACCACCCGGCCGGCGCTCTGAGCCCGCAACGGTGCGGCGTGGAGTCTGTGACGCAGGTGGTGCAAGCCGTGACTCAGCCTGTGTTGGTAATGGGTTTGCGGCGGTTTCCTCTTCGGGCTCGCGGTCGTCTTCATCTTCGTCGTCAGCGTCCAATTCATCGTCGGAAAGAAGGTCGTCGTCATCTGGTGGGAGCGCCGGAAGCCCTTCAAAGTCAGTATCCGCAGATTCCGTCGACATGGGGATTTCCCGAGGATACACCAGGGGTGGCACTACAGTGGGCCCCACGTCCTGCGGTCCCCGATCCGGTTCCCGGTCGGCCTCCGGTTCGGTCTCCGGCTGTCCGTCCTCCAACGTTCGCCTCAAGTCTATCTGCAAATCCATCAAGAATCGATCAAAGCTGTCTTCAGGCGGCGGGGGTCGTTCCTGCTGCTGCTCGGCCTGTTGGCGCTGCTGTCCCTCACCGAGATTAACCTCTATCGCGGGCGACGCTTGAGCCCCACCAGATCTTGATCCAGATCTAGGGGTATCATCGAGCCCCATACCCATCTGGAAAGCTCGCGCCATGTCGGCGAGAAGCTGCGTGCGTGGGTCGACGGGGGATGTTGGACGGCTGGCGGTGGGTGCTTGCTCGGGTTCTGGAGACGGCGATAAGACAGGTGGCGGTGGCGGCGAACTGGGGGCGGACGTGGGAGATGATGGGCGTAAACCAAGGCGATCACGAAAGCCTGCCCACGCGTTGCGCACGCGATCGCGGGAAGCGAGCCCCGCGGTGGGTGTAGGGCTAAGCGGGCGACTCTGACTTTGTCCCGGACTCTGGTTCATTCCGTGACTATGAATGTGGCTTGGATCAGAAATTGGTGATGGTGAAGGCTGCATGCCCTGCATGCCAGGTAGAGCGAGACCAGAGGTTAGCAGTGGATCTGAGGAACCTGAAACAAGCGAAGCAGCGGTGGCGGCGGTGGCAACGCTAAGTGACGATATCAGTCCAATCCTTTTACGAAACACATAGAAGGACGTACCTAAGCAACGTTCCGAGGACTTCGATACTCGTTGGGGAGAGCGATAACGGGCGTGACGCGGGGACCGGCGTCTCTTCGGACACAAGTTGTTGTTCCTGTGATGTATCGCTAGTTGCACTCGAGACCTCTTGGTTTTCACTATCTGTGCTTGCACTCGTTTCAGACGATTGTGATTCGGGTGCGGCGTAAGAAGAACGGCGTGAACGGATTGGTCGGGTAAGTAAATCCGAAAATCTCCGCCGCGGCGGTCGCTCGCCTGGTGGCGATACGGGCGAAGCAGGATGGTGCGATGCCGTATCACTAGCGTCTGACCCGTTCGATTGGGAAACATCAGAAGTATGCACGACGCCCTGTACAACGACAAGTGTGCCTGCAGCTGGGAAATTCCGCCTGGCTTCCGAGGGAGGCGCTTGGGCGGGATCGGGTGGGGTCGCTGGGCGTTCCATAACGTCAAAAGGCTCTGCGTTGTCGTGAGACCTGTCCGGAGTACTATCGGGTTGGATGGCGATTGTTGGAACAGGACGTGGGTCGTGGTTGAGGGCAGCAGCAACTGGATCACGTGAGGTTGGGGAAGAAGAGGTGGATGAGGACGATAAGCCGTCGGTGGCGGTGCCCGAGAAGGGGACAGAGCTGGGCTGGGATGTGTTGGATGAAGAAGAAGGACCAGCCATAGTGGGACCGACGAGCTCGGCTGTACTCACGGCGGGATTATCCTCTTTTGCCTTTCCTTTTGGGTCGGTCGTGTTGGTTGCTGGATTGGATGGGGTCTGTGAGGACGGGGGTACAGTGTGTACCCGTGGAGACTCGCCTGGGTGTGCCTCGTCATGCACTGGCACCTGGTCGGGTGGTGCCGTAGCCGGCTCGCTTGGCTTTCGACGCCCGTATAGAGTCCATCGTCTGTGGGCCTTTGAACGGGCTGTGTCGCCTTCGGTGGTAGTTGTGTTCAAGGAATGGCGGAGCGGGGAACGCAGGGTACCGAGGAAGGACTTGCGCTTATTGCTGCGCTTGGCTCGGAGAGTCGTCTGATTTGAGAGATCCGAGTTGTGGTTGGAGGAATGAGCGGAGGACTGGTCTGCAACACGTGTGGAAGAAGAAGAAGAATGGGTCGTGGAAAGAGCAGGATTGAGGGAGAGTGAGTTGTGTGGACGAGGACGAGAGGATGTTTGGCCCATTGTGGGTGACTTGTAGTAGGAGAAGATGCGCACTGCGCCTGTGAGCAATGAATAATATTATTGATACGGCGTGGAAGGGGATTTGGGGGTAGGAGGGGGAGGGGGAGGGAGCGGTTGTGGTGGTGGTGGGTGAAGAGAGTGGACGACAGAGGATTGCTCAGGCGTTGCGGTGCCGAGGAGAACCGCCTTATGTACACACGCCATTCTAACTAAGCTACTGTAGAGCCGTGAACCCTCCCTCCTTCAGCCTCTCAACGAGCTCATCGACACTCGACACCTGCGTGCGTCGTTGAAATTTTATCTCGACATGAAAGTAAAATAAATCCCACCTTGCCGCCACCAACACGCTTGGGAGGCTCAGTCACCTTGATCGTCTCCAACACGGGGGAAAGATCAACCCCGAGATCGGCAGGCGTCAGCTTCTCAATCGGCTTCTTTTTCGCCTTCATAATATTAGGTAGCGACGCATACCGCGGCTCTTTACCCATGTTATTAGTATCAGGATAATGAATGACTTTCCGCACACACCATTGAGACTACAGTTCGGTTAGTGAAACGTAAACGACAACGCCGAAGGGACACGCACCGAAGATCCGTAGTAACGACTGCGGGCAGCGTGCAGAGGAGCTCCTGCGCCCCGCCGTCAATCTCCGTACGCACGCGCGCAACACGTTTCTCGACGTCCACCTCAAGTGCGCTCGCACACGTCGCCTGCGCCGCACCCAACAGCGCCGCAAGCATCTGGCCCGTCTGTCCAAGGTCGTCGTCGATAGCCTGCTTCCCCATAATCACCAAGTCCGTCTCTCGACGCCACTCGACGACCGCCTTTAGCGCGCGTGCAATCCCCAGAGGTTCTGGTGCCGGCGCCGACTCGGGGAGCTCGATGTGGATACCGCTATCTGCGCCCATTGCCAACGCCGTCCGCAACGTCTCTGCGGCTTTGGCGGGACCGATCGTGACGACGGTGATGGACTTCACTTTGTCCTTCAGGCGCTCGCGGAGACGCACTGCTTCTTCGACGGCTTCGGAAGGTGCGTTAGTTGGCTGTTGTGAGGGGGGCGGTGGTAGACGCACCAATCTCATCAAAGGGGTTCTATGGTGATGGTGGTGGTTGATGTTGGGTGAAAATGAATTGATGAACAGTGAAACATACAAGACTAGCGTAACTTACCATAGAATGTTTAACATTGGTATCGACCCCGGTTTGCTGTGCGTTGACGCGAATCTTGACTGCATAGTCGACACACCTGCAGACGACAGTGAGCTACAGCGTGCCACACAATCTCCGTCCACACCTCTTAACGGGGACGAGGATGTTCAGAAGTCTAGCCGACGTTGGTCGCATCAGTAAGAGTTGTTTGCTGGCAGCGAAAAGAGCGAAATAAGATCAAGATTTTAGCGTTTGCAAACGCCTCGGCCTCGGAGTGAATGTGTGTGTATAACTCTCAAGGTAAAGTGGAACCACGTGGGCAAGTTCCGTTCCTCATACTGTAACGGGTCAACGCTACACAACAATATCATAATCCTTAAAACCTTCCCAACGGTCGCGGGAGCCACTCGGCCCTGTGGGCATCGAGACGCATCGGAGCCTTACCCTCGCGTATCTTCAGCCGCGAAAATACAGCCGCATGCCGAATCGCCGTCATCCTCTGTGCGCCCTCCTCACTCCCAAAGTCCCCGGGATCCCTCTCGATGGTCGTAGACAACGCCGCGACCTCCGGATCAAGCGGCACAGTACGCGGTGGGAGCGGTAAGCCCTCACCAAACGCAGCCCTCGGATGAATATTCCCAAAGCGGCGTATCCAGAGCAACGTCGCGCTGAGCGAGACGCGCACCTGCCACGAGCCGCCCTCCTGCGATGCGACGACGTGGTGTGCGTCAGGGAACGACGCAGACGCGGGGACGTGGGACGTACGGTCACGGTCTTGCATAGCGCTGCTGCGATGCCGAATGCTAGCAGATGCCCCGCTGCGTGGTCTAGCGCTTGCATCGGTAACGCGCGGTATGGCGGTAGACTGGCAGCCTCGTCTTCACCGTGCGTCGCGCGCACGTACTCTGCGTACGCCTCGGCTTCTTGCACGTTGAATCCGCCCAGCGTCTGCACGAGCGAGTCGAACTGTGCACAAAATGTGAGTAAGCCAAGCTGCGGGTGGTCAGGCAAGCACGCACGCTCTTGACGTCCTGCCATGGCCCACCAGGCGAGAATGCGGTTATTGACGCATGTACGATCCCTGGACGTATCGCTGCGCATGCTGCGGGACCGAACCCTCGCGCGGCGAGACCGCCTGGACGGTACGATTGTAAGAATACGTCTGCGCCGCCGATCAGATCGCGTAGTTTCGCAGCGTCTGCGGGAGCGTTGAGGTCTAGCTGTGTCGTGCGCTTTCCGCGCGACGTCTCGATGTCGAGGAACGGGAGCGATGGTAGGTTCGGAGACGTTACGTAGAGGACGTCTGCGCCGTGGGCTGGCACCGCGTGCACGTGTATTAGCTAGCGGGTGGGAAAGACGCTCGCAATGGGAAGCTTACCTGCGAGTGTGCGTCCACATACGGGCCCCGCGAGCACGCGTGTCAGATCGAGTACGCGGATTCCCTCCAGCGCGTACTGGACGTCCCCTGGGTCGGTAAGGACCCGCTTGGGCGCGTCACCGACCTTGGTGATGGATATGGGCGTTATGTTCGTTTGGAATATTCCCTGTGGTGTCTCGTCTATTTCGTCGAACGAGCGTAGCGCGGCGGCGCAGAGGTGCCGTCGGAACACCTCTGCTTCCAACTCTTCTGCAGACCAGTCGGCGAGCGCTGCTGCGACAGCCTCCTTCGTGGGCTCGCAATGCAGGATATCGAGCAGACCTTGTTTGTGACTGGGAATACGTCATAGGAGGTAAGCACGTCTTTGAAATCGATAGAGGGACGAACTGCGGGAAGTTGGTATGTAGTCTCACGTAGCCATCCTTGGTTTTATAGATATCTGACAGCTCGTCAAACAGATTTTCCTGTGGTCTCTTTCCGTCTATCGTGTAATACTTTTCGCTATCTGATAAAGGGTTAGGTTTTCGTTGGCATAGGAGGGTCGGCAAGAGACTTGCTGAATTCCAGAACGGCGTGCCGAGCGTCAACATGCACTTCCTCTTCCTCACCCGTCCGGAGGAAGTGAAAGTGGGCAGCCGCCAGTGCCGAGAGGCCGATAGCAGACTGCGGTAGAACGTCATTAGCAGGTGGTGGCGGTATCTCAACGTGGGTGCACCTGGGCGGCCGTCCCGAGCTTAAAGCTGGAGTCCACGGACGGATCGGGTGCCTCGGTGAGGCGGAGATGCTGCAGAGGGTCTGGCGGAAGTCCCTGCTTGACCCAGAGAGACTTTGCGGGGCCATCGATAAGGTCCTTGAGCATGGACTGGAACATAGCCATCAGTTAGCGGGAAATTGAGACGAGAGTGAGCGTCCGAGTCCGAGGACAACGACTGAGATAGCATAGCATGTGCATGGCATGCTATCATTCCTTCAATCTAATCTAATCTAATCTCGTAGGGCAGCATTAAGCGGCGCTTTAATATCCTCGGCAAGGACCGGAGTGGGATCCGGAGTTGTTCGCGGCGAAACTCTCTGTCGTTTCCAACTTGCTGAATGGTTTCGAGAGCGCTTTCAACAACACTCGCTCGTTCGCTGCGTGGCGCAGTACGGAGACCCGTACGTGCTTTTTTTTGGCCCTTTTTTTACAAACGAAAAATGACTGACTCGTCATCGACAGGCGCCTCTGCGGTCGCTGGCGACAGCAGTCTCCCAAAGCCCGTTCACCGAAATCACCACACTCTCGAATGGCCTCACTGTCGCGACAGAAGCACATCCACATGCGCAAACCGCGACTGTCGGTGTATGGATAGATGCCGGTTCGCGCGCCGAGACGGACTCGAACAACGGCACTGCCCACTTCCTCGAACACATGGCCTTCAAGGGCACCGGCCGTCGCTCGCAGCATGCACTCGAGCTCGAAGTGGAGAACCTTGGTGCGCATCTCAATGCGTACACTTCGCGCGAGCAGACCGTCTACTACGCCAAGAGCTTCCGCAAGGACGTCCCTAACGCCGTCGACATCATCTCGGACATCCTCCAGAACTCGAAACTCGAAAGTGGTGCTATCGAGCGCGAGCGCGACGTCATCGTGCGTGAGCAGCAGGAGGTCGATAAGCAGTACGAGGAGGTCGTCTTTGACCATCTCCATGCCGTCGCTTACCAGGGTACGTACGCCTCTACTCACCCCACTGTGTAAACTGACTCCGTTGTACAGGTCAGGCTCTCGGTCGCACCATCCTCGGGCCCAAGAAGAACATCCTCTCGATCAAGCGCGACGACCTCGCCTCATATATCAAGACCAACTATACTGCTGACCGCATGGTCCTCGTTGGCGCCGGTGGGGTCGACCACAGTGAACTCGTCAAGGCTGCAGAAAAGTCCTTCGGCACACTCCCTGTCTCCACGAACCCCATCCCACTCGGCCGCAAAGCCCACCCAAAGCCCGACTTTATCGGTTCGGAGGTGCGCATCCGCGACGATAACATCCCGACGGCACACATCGCCGTTGCCGTCGAGGGCGTCAGCTGGTCGTCACCAGATTATTACCCGATGCTCGTCATGCAGTCCATCTTCGGCAACTGGGACCGTGCACTCGGCTCGGCGTCACTTCTCTCCTCGCGCCTCTCAGATATCATCGCGAAGCACAACCTCGCCAACTCGTACATGTCCTTCTCGACGTCGTACTCCGACACGGTCTCTGGGGCATCTACCTCGTCACGGAGAACCTGAACAACCTAGACGACCTGATGCACTTCACGCTCCGCGAGTGGACCCGCATGAGCATTGCGCCGTCTACGGGAGAGGTCGAACGTGCGAAGAGCCAGCTTAAGGCGAGCTTGTTACTTGGTCTTGATGGCACAACGGCGATTGCGGAGGATATCGGGAGGCAGCTCGTGACGAGTGGCCAGCGCGTGTCGCCGAGGCAGATCGAGAACGCTATCGATGGGGTCACGCCTGAGGAGATTAAGCGCGTCGCGCAGAAGTACCTATGGGATAAAGACGTGCGTGTCCATTCACTCTTCTATGATGTGCTTTCTCTCTGACTGTTTGAGTAGATTGCCCTTGCGGCGCTGGGCTCGATCGAAGGCCTGCTAGACTATAACCGCATCCGCGCCGATACGTCGTCCCTGCTCTACTAGCACACCTCTTTACCCTCCCTCTTTTCGTAATGCACACATAAAACATTCTTCGTACATGCTTTCCTCCTTAGATGCGGACGGAGAGACGCATTATGCATCCATCTCCTGCTTGGCCGTAGAGAGCACACCAAAAAACGAAAACAATAATGATGATGGGCGTTTGGAATAGATTCATCTCACCACATGTGCCTCCCGTGTTCCCAAGCCCTTACCCTTTCCACAACTCCGTGTACATTAAGTGTACATTACAGGTAAAGGTGGTGTAGTACCGCGACCCGGCGTGTCCGCCACTGAACTCCGCACGAGATCTGCCCTGGGCGCCAGCGCCCAAATACGACCATACAACCTACCGCGTTACTATTACAGAACACACAGCCGCAGGCGCATGCATCCCAAAAAGCAAAGTGCGACAGGAGCTCGGTTTGCTTTTGATTGACGGATTTGCTTCCGCACTCTCAATATCACCACATGCTTCTTTTCCATTTTTCGTCTCTGGCATTGCGGTGTCGCTTGCCGGTGCATGGGCCACTTTGTTCACGACCTTGTTCGTTTCGCCGCCAGTACGATGCACTGTTTGCGCTGCAGCAGCGTCGGGTGCGTGGTGGCGGGCAACACGAACGCGCGCATTTTCGGGACCGAACACGCCCATTAGCCCCCACACCCCAAAACCTTGCGTTCCGATCAACTTTGCCCGCCACCCGCAGCCGCTGTACAAGACGCCGATGCCACGGGCCTCATGCACACAATTGTGGATAGCACACACAGCATTTACACATACGAGGACCTAGATAAGGGAGTTCCTTGGGTCCTCCAGCGTCCAAAGCATCGTAAATAACGATGTTTGCGCTGTGAAATTTTGTGAATGCCGGTGGGCAAGCGCCGTGAGAAAGGATTACTTGATTGTGGCCGCACGCTCGGACGTGGACCGGTTGCCGGCTCTCCGGCGCTGTGAGCTGAGCATCGTTCGCGCGCCGCGTCAATGCGAACGAAGGTGCAGGGACTAACGAAACGGCTGAGCTTGGGATTGAGTAACACGGCAATTCCACGGTTGAAGAATTCGTTCCACGAGCTCACGCGCGGGGATATCTCTGAGTTCAGGGTCGTTGTTCACTCGCTTGTGCAAGCTCTTGTCTTGTCTGGTCCACAATTGCAGACCGAGCCACAGATGAATAGTAGCCATAAACTCACAGTGCCCGCCCCAACGTACGATGAGAGCGTTCATCCACTACGATGCCTTTCTCGAAGAGGGACGGCTGTAAGGAACTTGCTCGTTTGAAGAAGGCCTAGAATCGCCTATATTCAGCAGCGTGCCTTCTATAAAGGGCAACGGCTGGACCATTGGCCAGGCGTGCCGTCATGCCGGACTTCGTGATCACTTCCACCCTGTTGTCGGACATTGATTGGTACCTTTTCCTTGTCTTTTGCTGATGGCTGCCTCTGACAATTGTTCTCCCCTAACGACAGGATAAGCCGGTGCGATTTGTCTACCCAACTGCTCTGGGATCCGTCCAGTTTATCTCGTGGCTCGTTCACAGCCATCGTATATGGCCATGGACGCAGCGCAGGAAGATTGTGGACTTTTTGGAAAAGAAGGTTTTGTGCGCTCCGACATTTCCCCACGGTCCAAAAACTGTTCTGAATAGAACGCCGCCAAATACATGGGCGCAAGGTGGTTGACCCCGGGAACCTGGAAAAGGTACCGAACAAAATCCGGGGAACAGCCTTTGTTTGGCCCAGTTCCCGTCGCACTCATATAACGCGCTTCAAAGCACCGTTCCTTTCATCTCCTCCTCTCCTCCTCCCACCTGAATCCCGTCCCATCTTCCACTTCAATCAACACGTTATTTGCACTGAACATGCAAACGGACGACTTACAAACGCTTTACCATCAATTCCTAGGCGCTCTCGCGGTGTTACCCGATCCTACCATTTCCCTTTGTCTCTATAAATCGCAGGATCGCGTGTACTTTCACGCATACCCACAACCAGGCTTTGGCTTCCACACAAGCACTTTTCAGAACATTCTTCCGGAGCTCAGGACACATTTTGCTGTCCAGGCTACTGGCGCGTTCATCCGAGCCGCCATTGACTCGACGTGAGTGGCCGCTCAGATCTCTTGACACTCACTGAACCCGCATCGCTTCTCTCCAGGACAATTCATATGCTACATGAGATAGACATCGGATGCGGTTACAGCGTACGTGTTTTTGACGACGCTGCACAGCTGGCCTCTGCCGCTAGTCATCATCAATCCTACGCCTTTGTTGTAGGTACCTTTGACTATACACTGCACGCGTCGCTAATCATCAACGCCTGCAGCGCGCCGACGCATGTCTCGTGGTTTGGTCCGACAGTGTGAACACTGCGATGGCCTTCTGGAATGAAATTACTTCTGCTTGCAAAGCCAATTCGGGGGTGCGGTCTTACCTCGAACCCAATGCCCAGTCTATCGGCAAGTATCTATGGCGACAACCTGGGGATAGATCAGCTTCTCCAGTTAGATCTTTTCGACACCCACGCACCTCAGCAAGGGAGTTCCTCTCAACCACTTGCCGATGCACTATCGTTTTGAACGATTTCTCATTTCTCGCAACTCCAACTACACCTTCGCCGTCTCTCGATGCTGCAACTGGCCAATATACCGACCCCGCCTGGTTCTGGAACCAGACCGATTCCCCCGGTATGGGTGGTTTGCAGGTAAGTCCTCAAATATAAATCACAAGGGCCAATTCTCATCGCCACACAGCACGGACTGCAAATGCTCAACACGTCGTCTGAGTCGTCGCTTGAGAATGCCGTCCCTTCTTACACTAACTTCGGGGACATGCCTTTGACGGTCAATCTGGCGAGTATCTCGCCGCCCCCCGTCGGGGTTTACGACCTCTCCCAAGAAGAAGACCCAATCATATCGTCGTCGTCGTCGTCCTCCTGCGGCCTCTCCTTGGATTTCGCCAGCGACGTTGCTATCTCTCCGTCCTCGGGCTCCTTCGCTCAGTCCCCCAGCACCGCGCAGCAGAACACCTTCGCAGACGCCCCCTCCGAGTCGTTCCGTCGTCACTCAGTCGGACCAGCAAGCGCCCCAGAACGCATGGTAGGCCAAAAGACGAAACGCGACGGTGGGGACGCCTCGGAACATAACGAGGACGAACATCACTACGACTACAAAAACAACATCGACGATGAATCGTATTTCACCCCTTCTCAGGCTTCCGCTGATCATGCGACAAAGCGCAGGCGTGCAGCCGGACTCGAGGAAGCCATCGTCAAGGCGACCTCTGCACCCGCGCGCTTTACAGTCCCCCTCCCGAATATCGAACATGCACACCTCGAGATTGACGACGACGACGGCAGGAGTAGCATTAGCGTCAGCAGCAGCCAGTCGTTCGCACTAGTATCCACCCCAGGATCCACGACCGGCTCTCTCGTTCAAGTGCCTTCTCCCTTGCCCTCACCCTTATCACCCGCGCCCGCACCAGCACAACGCCGAGTGCGACGACGCGCAGGCACACGCGCACGGCGCACGAAATGCGAGTACTGCCCCAAGACGTTCTCGCGCATGCAGGACGCAGAGCGACACGCCCGGAGCTCCTGTCCTGATAACCCGAAAAAGGCTGGTGTGCCGTGCCCTGAGTGCGGTGAGATCCTTTCACGGCAGGACTCGGCGCAGCGGCATTGGCGTGGACATGAGAACCCGCAGCGCGAGCCGCCGGACTGGGCGAGTATGCGTGCGTAGGCCGGCGGAGCTCTCGTTCTAGGTGCCGCATTGGGAGGGGAGCTGGTATGCGTTACGTGGCCCGGAATTTTATTTTTTTATGGTCGACGTCGACGTCTTCGTTGATGCGACGGTAGCCTAGTACGACATGACATGATCGATGCGATGATGTTCTCAATGTTTCACATGTTCCTGCTCTCTTTGTTTTTTTTCTCCCATTATTTCATCGCTCTGTCACTTTTGCTGTCTTTGTTGTTTTTTTGCCGCTCTCCTTGCTGTCCGCTCTGCTCATCGATGTGCTAGATCTGTCGCTATATCCAGGCTTTTGTATATCTCCACACTGCTCATCTATATCCTCGTGTTGCTTGTCTTATTGTAACTTGATCGTAAAAATTTCAATTCACATTGCTGTGGTCATCTATCTATCACCCACCTGATTTCCCTTGTGATTTCCCCCGATTGCCCGCCACCTAGAGAGACGTCTCTGCTCCAAATGCAAGCGCTGGCATGCGTGCCTTGCAGATAATTCTATAACTTATCAGGCAAACAAATAGGGACAAATATCATTCTTTGGCTCTATTGTGGTTCTTTTTGGCTCTGTTGTGGTCTTTTCCAAACGCAATCCATTACTTGTTATGGTAAATCCCATCAAATTGGTCGACCGCGCGATCGGTAAAAATTCCAACTTACTGGAGTTCTCCAGATCGCCGAGCCCGATTTACGTGAAATGGAATATCGATGCCTCGTGCAAAGCTTAACATATAACAACGCGTCCAAAGCGATAAGACTATGAATTACAACCGCCGATGAATCCATCTAGGGGGCGAATAGAGAATTGGATGGCACGGGAGGAATGTGATGACCGAGCTTGGTCATCGCCAGTTCATATGTATGACCCAAAGCAGCGTATTGGGTGCTTCTCCTGAACTATCATTCTACCGCTTCCGGTGTTGGCGTTTTCGCACGGTATCTCGCAACCCAGGCATGTTTGCGGACCTCCGTGAGGGCTAGGCGCTTCTCGGGGTCATATTGTAAGAGCTGCGGGCGGGTCAAATGATCAGATCAGCGCTTGCTGGTACAGCGTCGCGGAGGGAGAGGGAAAGGCACACGCACACTTGCGATCAAGTCCCGTGCTTCCGCAGAAACCTTGGGCGGAATACGCAGGTCGACCTTTGCTATTCGCTTGTACGTAGCTGCGTGATCGGGAGACCCCCGTCAGCACTAGAGCGCCGGGCGATGGAGAAGATAAGGATAACAATACGGACCATTGTACCCGGACATCTCTTCAAATGGGGGCGAGCCGACGATGAACTCGTACGTAAGAACACCGAGAGCCCAATAGTCGACCTTCTCGTTGTGCTCGCGGCCTTCGACCATCTCGGGTGGGAGATAGTCGAGGGTCCCGCAGAGGGTGGTGCGCCGGTTACTCGGGGCGTGCACGCTCCAGCCAAAGTCACCGATCTTGAGCTCGCCGTTGATGCCGAGAAGCAGGTTCTCCGGCTTGATGTCCCTGTGGATGACGTGTTTCGAGTGGAGGTAGGAGAGGGCGTCTGCCATCTGGTCGATGTAGACGGCGCTCCGGCGCTCGGAGAAGGACCCGTACTTCGTGAGCTGCTTGTAGAGCTCGCCCTTGCCGGCAAATTCCAGCATGAGGAAAATGCGCTTCTCGTCGTGGAAATAGCCGTAGAGGCGAAGCACGTTGGGATGTCGGAGGTTCTGTTGGATCTCGATTTCGCGACGGATCTGCTTCTCAACTCGCGCTTGGACGATCTCTGACTTGTAAAGACACTTGAGGGCGAGGATGTAATTGGGTTCGACCTTGGTGCGAACCATGTAGACTCTGCCGAATTTACCCTTGCCTAATGGGCGACCGATATCAAAGTTGGTGAGGTGCCATTCTCGTGTAGGGCGTGTTCTGGATGACCGTGGTCGAGTTCAACGATAACGACAGGGAAGAAATTATGCACGATACCTTGAAACGCTAGAGTCAAGAGCGAGTTCTCGTGCCGCCTCTCCCTGTACGGCCTCGCCACGCTTCTCATTCTCGATTTCGAATCCACCATCGTACTTGCCAATGTCAAGCTCAGCTTCAGTGAGAGGCTTCTGTGTCGAGGAGGGTGCCGCAGTTTTCTGAGAAGCAGATGCAGGTTGCTTTGTCGCAGATTGGGTGGTATTGCCGGGCTTGGGTTTCGCAGAGGATTTCAGTTTAGGATCGGGGAAGGGGTGAGGAGCAGCGAATTTAGTGAGAAGTTTGGAGACGCTGGTTTGGCTGGTCGTCTTTTGGAGCGGTCGTGTCGGCTTTGTCGCGCCATTCTGTTTCGCGGAAATCTCGAGAGCAGCGATTTGGCGTGTCACAGAGCCAACGGAAGCCATTGCCATCGAATCAAGAACGAGAAACTGAAACGCGCGACATTCCAACTCGTCGTTTCAACCAATCACGTGATCGTTTCACCTTCTTTCACCCACAACGATGATCATTGACGTCACTCCGCCCGCAATGATATGCTCTATTTATGAGTTCCAATCCCCTCCTCTCTGCGTATATAAATCCCCCCGTTTTCTCCTTTCTTCCCTCACCAGCTCAGTGCGCTTTCCTTGCTCACCGCTCTTTCCACTCTTTTGTATCCACAGACTCTACGACATGCCTGTTAACGCTCGTTTCATTCTTTTGCTCGCCTTCGTGCACTCTTCTGCCTTCGCTACTGCCGTTCCTCTCGACTCCCGGCGCGTTTCAGACACCGTCATCGAGGACGGCACTCCTCTCGGCGTCTCGAACCGGTACCACCACTTTGCGAACACCAGGGATGGACTTGCGCTTGATAGACGTTCTTCCCCAGTTTCTGCCCTTGGTACTGCCGCCCAGGCCGCACAGGCCCTTGGAAAGCGCGATCCACCTGGCCCTGGCCCCGAGGCTCCTGCTGGTCCTCCTTCAGCCGCCGCCGCTCCCGCGAAGATGGGTCCGCCTAGCCCTCCACCGCAGCCAATGCTTGGACCTCCTGGGCCGCAGGGACCTGCTGGACCTCCTGGCTCCAGTTCACCTGGCCCGCCCTTACCTTATCCGTATCCCTACCCTTACCCATTTCCCATTAATGAGCACGAGCGCGAACGCGAAGCCGAGTATCCACACGAATTCCACGGCCACGAGGAGTTTATGGACCATGAGAATATGTACCACGAATTCCCTGCTCATGAGTATTCCCACTATCCTCATGATGACTTCTATCGCCCTCGCCCGCATCACGACAGTTTTCCCTATGACGACTATCCCCGCCCGCATCAGGATGGCTATTTCCGTTATCATGACTTACACTCACTCCAGGACGACGATGAGGAGTACCGCCGTCTCCACGATGATTTTCCTGGCGATCATTATCCTCGCCCTCACAAGTATGGACACCACTATCACGAAGGGTCATCTGGTGATGGGTTTGAAGAGGACTTCCGTGGTGACCGTGATTCGCAACGCTTTGACAGGCCTTCACGCGAGGGCCAGCGTATGGGAGGACCAGAAATCGCAACGGACAACAACAAACGGCCGAACGCGATTTCGCTTCCCCAGGCGTCGTCAGTTGACCTCGCGTCTGCTCAACTCCCGCCACGTGCAGAGCCTGAGGTACCTGATGCATCCAACGCAAGTCCCAGTATCTCCAGCTTGTTTTCCGAACTTGGTAGCCGGGGCGACTCGGCTGTCCCCGCGCGCCTCCCTCGATTTGTGGCACGTGAGGATGTCCCTCTTCCGTTGCCAAATTCCATGAGCCTCGGGAGCTTTCAGGCGCGGGGGACAAAGGGCAACGAAGTGAATGAAGTAGCGGTCGAAGATCACCGTACGAATCCTGTGGAGAAATTAGTGACATTGTGAGAGTCGTATCTAGGGTATTTTGTGAGCGTGATAGGGCTGTTGTAACACTCGAACATTACTACACTATCATTTATTAATCCTAGGCAAATAACATTGCAACAGATAATATATTTATCTGTTTGCGAGGTGACCATAAGTCGTTGTCGCCATCGTAAGAGGTTTTGCAGTCACCCCTGAAGCTGCTGAGTGCTGACCGCGGATAGTAGCCCTCGTTCTCGCGCGAGCCACGGGAAGACTCTTATTAGACGATCATAACAACGGCATAATAGGTACTGAGGAGCAAGACATCTTTCTAAAGATCAGCGATGAGTGTATTACTAGGGAGGCAATGTCTTCGTGCGCTTTTCTTGGCGCCGTTCTGCTGGTCCCGCAGATATCTCCTCGCTCCTGGCTAGGCCACCGATTCTTCCTCCCTTCTTCGACAAGGACATCACGTCTCAATGCCTCATACACGTTGAGTAAGTTGTGTGCTGCTTTGAGTACCTTCGGTCGCGTCAGGCTTCTTTCACGTCCCAGTTGCTGAATGCCGAGTGGCAGGCTGAGGTTCACATAAACTAAAGACCATAGTCGGGTTCAACGTGCGGAGGGAAGGATGGGGTCTCTTCGCTCCGGCCTCACCGGCCCCAAGGGGGGTCGTCAGAGTGTCGTCAGAGGCACTCCGCCGCGGAGATTCCAGTGCACAGCCATGAACGTCGCCGCATACTAGTACTAGAATGTCCTCCCTGTCGGCTCACGACACTCCACCATGAAAATGGACAGGAGTCATCGCAGGAGGAGATATCATGATATGACGCAGAGACGTTTTTCCGGAGCATAGTCTCGGGCAAATATAATCTCTCGCTGCCTACTCTTTTTGAGTTGCACATGCCAGTGGGCGTCGACCCATCAACTGAGGTATGTGTTTTATTCTTGATCGTGCAAACGGGATATAGAGGTGCCTGATGAACAGCTGGAAGCGAATGGTTTTTGTCGATGACGAACTGAAGGTGACCGGAAGGTCGTCTCGCATCAGGGTTCAAGTTGTGCCTGATATGGGACACTCACTTCAAACAAAAGTCTTAGTTCCGTCTTGGGCAGGAGGCCCGGCATCGAGGAAAGAGACTCAGCAAGCTCAGTGGGTTTACTAGATATCGTGGTTCGAGATATGTCAGTGTCCCGGCAAAGAGGAACCAGTTCGTCCGAGTCGAAAATATCAGGCCATGTGTGGGCGTTTATTGAGTCTGACGCACGAGAGGATAGTAAGCAGAAGAACAAGAAATAGGACGAGAATAAAACAGAAAACAAAACGGATATCGTATCGCACTCCCGTCAAGGTTGTAGTGAGGATATGTAAGACAATGTGTTCGTGCTCATTTCGAACGATATTCCGACAACAACTGCACCATCTCTTCCTCTACCTCTTCCTCTTCCGCCGCCAATGTAAATGGGGTCCTTCCTTCCCCGTCCTCCACATCCACATCCGCGCCATGCGCTATCAGTATACATGCGATCTCGAGTCGCAATGATAACTGCAGACCACGCTCAGACGACGCCAGATGCAAAGGGGTTCGGCGCTCGTTATCCCGAGCGTTCGGATTCGCGCCATGCTCCAGTAATAACCGTACAACCTGAGGAGAAGAAATACCGTATACGCTGACCCCGAAAAGGAATCGGATCACGGGGTTCCAAATAACAAGTTGTCGCTCACGACATAAACGCTACAGGTGGTAGGAAATATTTATAATGTAAAATGTGTGGATGAATGTAAATAATATATGTGCAAAGTAGAATGGGAAAATATGTACGAGAACGTGTGGTATGGATAGTTCAAAGTTTCGACATGATCCAATTACATTTCCACTTTTGGAAGGAGGGAGAAAATGAGACTTTCGTCAGTGGATTGTGAGACGAGGAGTCACCGGGTACTCACCAAAATTCAGTAGCGTGTTGACCCACCCTTTGCCTTCAATACATCACGTACTCGGTTGGGCAAACTCTTGTACAGCCTGTCAATATAGTTCTGATCGATTTTCTCCCATTCCTCCAACAAAGCAGACCACAACTGGTCGAGATTGGTTGGCAAAGGGTCCCGAGCGCGTACCATTCGGTCCAGGTGATCCCAGAGATTCTCGATGATGTTCATATCGGGGGAATTAGGGCACCATGGCAAGACATCGATGTCCTCAAGCTGGAGCCATCCTGTCACATGCTTGGAGGTGTGCTTCGGGTCGCGGTCATGTTGGAAATAAATGTTGTTGCGGTCCAGATTATGGTCATTGAGGGTGCCCAGGAGGTTTTCAGAGAGGATATCGATGTACATGAACCTGTCCATGATACCATGGATACGATGAAGATGGCCAACACCATGGCGAGTGATACACCCCCATACCATCACGCTGCCGCCACCATGTTTCAGTTTCTTCTTCGTGTATCTGGTATCATTAGCTTGCCCTGGCTCTCTCCAACACCACTGGCGACCATCCGAGCCAAAGAGATTAAATTTCGACTCATCAGAGAACACTACCGCCCCCCAATTCTCGTCCTCCCAATAGCAGTGACTCTCTGCCCAGTCTACCCGCTTTGTCTTCTGCTTTCCGGTCAAGAGAGGTTTGGACTGACGTGTGTACGCCTTCAGGCCACATTTCCGAAGTGAATTTCGGATGGTATCGACATGGAGATGGGGGAAGAAGGTGCGCTGGATGTCGGTTGCATTCTTGCAGCGGCTAGATGACAGCATTCGACAGGCTAGATCCACGTCCCTCTTGCTCATTTTGCATTGCTGACCCTTCTTCTTCCCTTTGACAGTGAAATCACTGGTCTCGTCATACTGGTTGGTGATGCGAGAGACTGTAGAAGGGGAAACATTCTCCTTGCTTGCTATCTGTCTTGTTGTCATCCCAAATGACTTCCTCATGACTATGGCAGCCTTTTGAGCTGGCGTGGTGTCTGCCAGAGGCCGGCGAGGCATGGTCATGTATTGGTTTCGTGTGCAACGTGTCTCGATGGTGGTCGAAAAAGTGAAAAAATGTTGGCTGTCTAAATGTGGAAATGTAATCGGATCACCATTGCGACGTGCAACCACATTTTCTCAACATCAACAACATAGCCAACTCTCAAATTTTGGATGGTTTTACTACTACCTATTATCTATATTTTATCTCATACAAAAGTCTGCTAACAAGTCTCCGTTGCTGAGCTACAACGTCCACCATCCATGAAAACCCGTGATCCGATTCCTTTTCGGGGTCAGTGTAGCAATAAGAGGTGCATTGTGCTCCGGCCGACCTCCTGCTGAATGTTGGGATCCGCATTGTGCTCAAGCAGGACTCGAATACTTTCGAGTTCGCCGGACTGTGCAGTGAGACTTAGTGGTGTCCAGTGATCATCGTCTTGAAAATTTGGATCTGCTCCATGGTCGAGTAGGCAATGCACAACATCTATGTGTCCATTTCTCGACGCGTAGTGCAGTGATGACCTGCCCAAACTGCCCCGAGCATCCACATTCGCGCCGCACTTGAGCAGGGAACGCACAACCTCGACGTGACCTTTATCCGACGCCGAGTGTAGTGCAGTCCCCCCTGGACCAGATATAGCATGTGCATATTGGGGATATTTGAGAGCAATGCGTTCAACTATCTCGTGAAATCCAATGAACGCAGCATGGTATAATGGCGCCGCTACTGGTTCCATTTTGCTTTCCGGGCTTTCCACCCAGCTCCGGTAGTCGACATTGTATAATTTGACCCACGCTGAAAAGTACGGCCGGTCCGGATCAAAGAGAGATTCCATCCCATTGCGAATGCGTGAGGCCACATTCTCGACCTTGGCATGAGATACCCAATATTCGGCAGCATATCGGGCTAGAGGAGCAGTTGCCCCGTCGTTGTCGTTAACAGGATCCCGCAGAAGAATGCCGAGACAGGCTCGAGCGATCAGCGTATTGGCATCTTCGAGGGCAATGTGGTATCGAGAGGTGTCTCTCGTCGACGTCGCGAGGCGATCCGAGAGCAGAAACTCCTTCACCGAAAAATGCGAAAACTGAACAACAGGGGAGTCGTCGGTAGGAATAATGGTAATCAAGCTCGAGCAGGTTGAAAGTACAGCTTGTTCATGGTCTTCCCATCGCCATTTTGAGTTCAGCTTTGGGATCCCTTCCTTCGCTCCATCAAAGTCGAGGGCGAGTATTTCCGCAAGCTCCGCGACAGAGAGCGGTCGAATCGCCACGGTCAAGCATTGCAGCATGCGGTACGCATCCGCCTGGTTTCCCTTCCTGATATCCAATACGATCCGCTCGTATGTTTCGTCCAGGGATTCCGGAAGTTCGGCCAGTGTGCGTCGCAAACTCGATGGAAGGCATTGACGCAGTGCATCTAGCTGACAGAACACCCATCGAAACCTGGATAGAGTCATGAGCGAGTATTATTAGGTCAGGACGACACCCTTACATTCCGTCAGCCTTCTCTGACAATGTATCGATGACCATTTTCTTGTCGTCATCTCGCCATCTCCTCATCACCGTCTCCGAGTCGGAGTGCACGACCGAATTGACATAGTCGATGATATCTTTCTTTTGTCCGCTTTCATCATGCAAGGAGACGCGATGACGGGTCCAAAGGGTAAGAGTAGCGCGGATATCGAACTCCGGTCTGCTGGTGACGCATATCCGGAGATGCGGAAGATGAAGATCGACGAGCTCCTTGACAAGCGCAAGAACCTGTTCACGTGGTGATGGGATTTCTGACCAGTTCGGACACTCGTCGAGCGCGTCCAGGATAATGTAAACTGGCTGTGAATGGGGGAGTGCGAGCATTTCCTTGAGGCACTGTATCATGACACTATCACTCGGCCTTTTTGCGCCGTCGTCGTGCGCAGAATACAGGCAGGAGAGGATGTCGCAACAAGAAGGAGACTGAGAAGAAAGCTGGATGAGGAGGGAGGGGAGGAGGTTGCGACGGTGTTGTTTATCGAGGTCCCTGAAGTCGAAGTAAAAGTAGGCCATCAAGGCCGACCCTGCCTCGCGTCGGCTTTCAATCTCTTGGATGATTGTAGAACTAGAGGATCGTGTAAGCACTTTTAGTGTGTCAATGCCGAGCGATGACGAACCAAAGAATGCTCTTGCCAGAGCCGGCTAAGAACGCAGACGGCGATCAGGGTGATTCGGGGAAGAGAAGGAAGAACATACGCTTGCCGTAGATCCACAGGAGAGTGCCAACGGTCTTCCATTCCGCAAAGATACTACCTTTAAAGAACCACTCGGCTGTTCCCCCGTGGTGAATGGCGCATGCTATATTATGATTTGTAGAGGGATCTGGCGGAGTAACCCATCGTCTGAGGCTCTCTCTCAACTGGTTCCCTGTGAGTAGTCAGAAATTCCGGAGAGAGTGGCAAAAAGTTGGTCACGAACATTTCACGACATCCACGTTATTTGCCGTTTGCTGAAGAACCACCTTCGCATCCTTTCCATCTACCCGCAGTAAGGATTGGTTACGTAGATAGCTAATACGCGGCATACCTTTTGTGACGACGTCCATCTTGTCGTCCACATCGTTCAACTTGTTTCCGACCACTGTTACTTTGTTATCGATGGTATGCGCGAGGTTCAGGATTTGCGCCGCCGTCATCAGAGCCTCCTCTTGCGTCAATCGGTCTAACCTCTTCAAAGCATCTTCAATGTCCTTCCGCCCTGCAAGCTTCTTGAAGATTTTTTCTGAACAAGAATAAACGTGTATTCATAAATTGCCTCATAGTAACGCACTGGCTCGACCCTGCTTCATCTCCTTCGTGGCGATCGCGAAGATGTTCAGAACTTCTGCCATAATCTTCACAATCACATCGGTCATCGCGTTAGTTGGTGGCACCTCCGCATATGATTCAAGCCGTTTGAAGAAGTTTTCGATACGCTCGAACAGATCGGCAAGGGCTTCTTCACTCGCGCCAACGTCCTTGGCAGCCTGGCAGACATCGCTGTTCAAAACGACTCTATAGTGGAATACACGAAGAACCTCACCAAGAAGAGAACCCCGATTCCAGTAGAGATCACATTTGCAGGCGGGAATATCTGTGAAAATAATCAGGGGAGGTGGTAGGCAAGGTCGACCCATTGAGACTCACGAGTCCAACACCTTGGCCCAGAGTCGCGGAGAATGCATAAAGGACGTTGATAGTCGGGTTTAACCAACTCGATAATCTCTCGTTGTGGGTCCTCGAGTTATCGAATTCGTTGACCTTGTCGTGAAGCACCTTCAGTATGTCACTGGAAGAGTTGCAGGATTGCAGTTGTGTTGCGAGTGGGTGCGTGTGAAGGTCGATCTTTGTCTTTTTCTCATACGCTTTTATGGCGGCAACGAAGATGGTGCGGAAATGGGGGGAAGATGTAGATGTGGACTTGGATGTGGAAGCAGACTGGGACATTGTAAGATGTTGGTATCAGCTGGGAACTAGTTGAACTTTGAAGGGGATCGCGTGCAGATGGGAAAACAGATAACGAGGCGCGCCCTCGTGTCGTGTGCACAGGCTTGACCAAATTCAGAATAGACAGACGATTGACGCCGAGCACTTATCAAAACTTCAGTCCGACCGTGACCAAGCTCCAGTCTTGATACTGACAGCAGGGCAATCCTAGCTAATGCGATCGCTAACTTGAAGTTGCGTTTCGTTGTCGCTTGATCGTTCGTGTGAAGTTTCTAATCGGGTCCAATTTAAACTGAACGCTTCTGTGACAGCGACAAAGACGGTGCAAAATTGGAGGAAGATGTCGATGTGAGGGAAGTTGAGACCATATTAACACGTTATTATTGACCAGGAACACGCTAGGAATTAAGAATTATTATGAGTGGGGTCCAAGTCCGAATCAAAGTAGATAGGAAACAACGAAACAGACATCACCTCTGGCTAGAGTTCAGATTAACTCGTCATGATAACTGGCACGTTACGCACTTATGGCACTGCTTGGATGTCTACAACTTACTGTATAAAGAAACGTCGATTACGGGCGGATCGAAAGTGGACAGACGATGGAGGTGCATGCCGCATCAGTAAATGAGCACGTCACTTGAACCTTATTGATTTTACTTGGGTTGGTCCAATGATTTCAAGAAAAATCCCGTACAGTGAATTACTGTAAGTAGGATCATAATAGATACACACTGCGCTGAATACAATCGCCGTCCTCGCCATCGCCGTCACCACCGCTTCCTTACTATCTCTGTCTACGTCGCCGTCGTCACCCGTTAAGTGGTCGTGGTGGCTATGGTCGTTGTCACTGTTACGAGGTCATCGTCGCCATTAAATATTTGCCATAGCCATCGCAAGTGCGTGTTGAAGAGGAATAGTGGAGAATGCCACGCACCTGCTAGTTTCAAGACCTCAGCGGCGAGGTATTCGAGGATAGCCGCAGCATAAACAGCGGCATTAGCGCCGATACAAAGTTGGTCTGAGTGCATTGTTTCAGGAACTGGTCGACGCGGCGAACAGGGAACTAGAATAAAAGTGCGAGGATGGCGCAATGCCGTCGGTCAGCAATTGCGGCAGTGCGCACACACTAGTCAGGAAAGAGGTAGACCTGAAGGCTGGCTTTCGCGCTGCAGGTCTGGAAACCCTTGGAACTAGCTGAGAGACGCTCGCTGACATTGGACTTTCCGTCTTTCCTTCTTGGTGACTGCTGAGCATTCCGAGGTTTATATATCAAACATTCGGACCGAACTAGAAGGTCGCCAGGTTGCCTCACCTGACAAGGGAATGGAGTAAAGTCCAATATGAGTTGAAGCGGCGCCCAGCAAGTAAATTAGATCAACGGGTGCGATAAAGCGAAGGAAAGAACTCTACGCTCACCAGCCGGCAATGAGGACCTGGAGAGGGTCATGCTCATATGCGTGGGGGCATTGGTTCCGAATCCGATGAAGAGTTGTGAGTGTTTGGGGGTTAGTCGGACACGTACGAGGTGGTTCAGGAAGAAAATTACGGCGCCTGCAAGGCACGCGAGAAAGCCTAGCAATCTAGCGATAGGAAGCTGGTAAGTAACCTTTGAGAGAGACACGGGCTCCGAACCTTACCCTGCGAGAAAGCGCAAAGCATGCTCCCTCTCTTCCTTCGACTCGGAGTGTTCATTGGATCGAAACAGGACTAAATTTCACCGACAGCGTTGTAGAAACGAGAGAAAGGGTTGCAAGAATTACCAGCCTGATGCTCAAGCACGGACGTCTACAAGGCGAAGTAGTTGTACGAATGAGTTGGGTCGAGTAAGAACTGAGCGAGGTTGAGAGTATCAGGGATGTCGTAGAGAACATGGTTTCGGAGTGTACAAACCCAGTCATGCGACGTGTTCCTCAGAATCGTGACTCGGAGGCAGCACTTTTTTTTTTGATAATGTTTATTCCAGGACAGTACGTACTACAAGATCGGTCGCCAAAGAGCTGGAGGCGACAAATGTGGAGACCGGGAGAGTGGAGGAGTTGCAGCCGGCCCGGGACAGTACAGTGACCGGAGGCCAACGCGGTCTTCGTCTCCACCGTTTACGTCATCATCATCGTCCTTCACTCTGGCAGCCATCATACCTCGATACACTAACACTTGGTCATTCACAAATAGTGATGGAAAAGTTCGGTTCTGAACTGTGGTCCGAACCCAAACCTTTCCGAACCGAACCCCTCCGAACGCCAATTTAGGGTTCGGGTTTGGGTATAGACCCGAACCGGACCGTCGGTTCAGGTTCAGGGTTCGGGGAATTCCCCAAATCCCCAAACACGTTCTGAACCACGTTTGAACCTGAACCGTTGGATTCTATCTCATCACCCGTGGCGACTCAGAAGCTACAGTAGTGAGCTCAATAAGCCCAAATTCACGACAGCTTCTTGAATTCCATTGACTAGGACAACGACACCTTCTATTGATTTAGATGACCAGGTCCTTGAACGTAAACGCGCGACTTCCAGGACTTACATCTCGGCTCAAATGCCATCTCACCAGCGTTATATACATTCATATCACGACCCACTTCGATCGTCATCATATGCTGATCTCTCGCACAGCCCAATATACCCATCCCATTGATCCCTCAAATGTAAGTGATACCCAGAACTTTAATGACACCTTCCTCGACATGGTGCCTGTAATTAAGGTTGAAACCAATGTGGACACGGATCAGGTGCGGGAACGGGAGCAGACAGAATTGGAGCCTACATGTAACGAATGGTGCTTGTCACCCAGACGAAACCTTCTGCACGTGACCTGTGCAGGCTCGACTTTGACGTGCAACGAGAGCCGACGCTGGTGATGTGCGTCTCAACCAGCCAACAGTGAACAAGGACTGTCCCTAAACAGGGAACAGCCATAGATAGACGAAACAATGCCGCAAAGGGCAAGAGACGAGCGACAGAACAAAGGAATGTATACTCTAGCTATTAACAGTGCGAAGACTGAGAATACTAAAGTGAGGAACTCTACCGTTCCCACTACTGCTTATATACTACTGAAGGACTGGGTTTAAACCTGAGTCCTCGACGATGACTACGACTACATGTGTCCGCATGAGTCCATGAGTAAGACAATATGTGTCCGTTTAGTAAGGCATCAGTAAGTAAGTGACAAACCACTACAGCCATTACTAAGTCCTGAGTAAGTCCATCAGTCAGCCGTCAGTAATGCTCTCAGTAAGCATACTCCTCGGCGCTAGTACGAGCGCCCTCTGACTGATCAATCCAAGACACCTTCCAAAAGGGGATCAACCCTCGGCCCGCTGGATTCCGTCCCAACATCAAGCCTTCGGGCTTACAAACCACGATCTTCTGGTATCTTCTGCCACTTCTGGCCTTCCGCGCGCATCTCGGTTCCGATGCGGCGAATGTCACATGACCTGCCAAAGGCAGCACGTAACATTACCCTCTTTTCTAGAACAGCGCCCACGCTGTTAAGCACTGGGCAACCGAAAGAGGTGCTGGCGTCTTGTCTCGCTCCCAGTCAAGCGGCATCGCTCCTCGGCGAGCGGAATGTTCGCATAGCTCCATTTGAGTATTGTGATACTGTTAGAAAGAAGGTTTTGACTTAGCGACTGATCCATATACACGCCCCATTGTGGCGGGGAACCCGACCCATGTATGCTGCACATCCTAAGCTTTGGCCATTCTTCTTCAATCAAGTTGACTCTTGTGGGCTTCTTCGTGTCTTCTTCGTAAACGTCATAAATGACCCGTCGTATATTTATCACACCTCGGCAGGTGGCGTGGTATTATAATGCCGCCTCCGGCAACCATTGAACATGGTACGCGTCCGCTTTCCGATGGTAGCGGAGAAACCTCTTCTGTCGCGGTCGGCCGTCGTCGAATAAAGACTTTAGTATAATGTAACGAATGGTGCTTGTCACCCAGACGAAACCTTCTGCACGTGACCTGTGCAGGCTCGACTTTGACGTGCAACGAGAGCCGACGCTGGTGATGTGCGTCTCAACCAGCCAACAGTGAACAAGGACTGTCCCTAAACAGGGAACAGCCATAGATAGACGAAACAATGCCGCAAAGGGCAAGAGACGAGCGACAGAACAAAGGAATGTATACTCTAGCTATTAACAGTGCGAAGACTGAGAATACTAAAGTGAGGAACTCTACCGTTCCCACTACTGCTTATATACTACTGAAGGACTGGGTTTAAACCTGAGTCCTCGACGATGACTACGACTACATGTGTCCGCATGAGTCCATGAGTAAGACAATATGTGTCCGTTTAGTAAGGCATCAGTAAGTAAGTGACAAACCACTACAGCCATTACTAAGTCCTGAGTAAGTCCATCAGTCAGCCGTCAGTAATGCTCTCAGTAAGCATACTCCTCGGCGCTAGTACGAGCGCCCTCTGACTGATCAATCCAAGACACCTTCCAAAAGGGGATCAACCCTCGGCCCGCTGGATTCCGTCCCAACATCAAGCCTTCGGGCTTACAAACCACGATCTTCTGGTATCTTCTGCCACTTCTGGCCTTCCGCGCGCATCTCGGTTCCGATGCGGCGAATGTCACATGACCTGCCAAAGGCAGCACGTAACACTACAGATGGCGAGGACGTTGCGACTCCTTCACAGTTGTGCAGCTCCTCAGCTCACCCTCCTGAAGACTTGATGGACGTGTTCGATGGGTATTCATTCAAAGGTCAACATACAGGCTGAGCTCAATGGCGAGGCAGCGGCTGCAACTGTTACGTCTCCACTGTTGTGCAGCAAACAGTGTCATGGAGTCTCACCTTGTGAAGGTATAGAGACTAAGAGAGAGGTTTGTAGAGAGGAGTGCTCAAGTGTGCATAGAGTGAACAACTTGTATTCTTAGAGGGGCTCTACTCCCCTCATGTAACGTTTCCACTGAACGTTGATCCGACTTGGATCCGATGGGTCTTCCTTGTTTCCGCGCTGAGCAAAGCGCACGGCTTCTGAACTCAGGAATGATTTGTACGACTTGTAAAGGGCGAATAACCACAAAGGTCCCCTGTTACCGCCTAGCTTGAAGTTCGTCACAAGTGGCAAGGCCTAACACTTTATGTTGGCAACACGAATAGTCAAAGGGAACAATGACTCTGCTATAAGACTGTCTGCACTTCCTGAGAGTAATACAGGTGGATGTCAAGACAACTAAGCTAGCGAACTATAGCTCAGCTCGTATAGTATATATAGTACACAGATACAACCATAGAAGGTAAAAGTCCGTCAAGCCATCAAGGCGACAAATACAACAGTAGTGAATAATAGGCATGATGACTCACATCAATCAGCACATGAATAAGGCATTAATCAGCCATAAGTAAGCGTCCCCACCAATGAGTGACTGAGCACCTCCAACCAGTGAGTAAGCAACCCTGGGACATCAATAATCCCGCCTCATCGCATCAGTAAGCGAACACCAATCATAAGTAATCGAACAGTAAGAAACTGTCATCCACAATACAAATCAACCATGCATCAATAAGCAATGGTCTCGGCGCTAACACAGGCGCTTCCCTGAACTAATCCATCAATAACACCTTCCCGAAAGGGGATCATACCCGGCCCGCTGGAGTGCGTCCCAATGGCAGCCACGGCCCGCTGACATCGGCAGCTACAGGTCGCTGGTCTTTCACCACGCAATCGCTATTTGTCGTTTGTTGGTCGTCTTCGGGACACAACTGTCTTCCGCCAATTCCATGGCTTCTTCCAACGTCCCTTGAGTTATTAGTTAGGTCGGATACGTACTGCGACCCGGGACTATTCCATCCTTGCGCCCCCCTGACTTATTGCTTAGGTCAGATCCCGTGACCCGGGGGTTTCGTCACATGATTGTATCACGTGACCCTTGCTCGTCCTGTGATAACCTTCCTGCCAGCCTCTGGGACTCTACCGCGAGTGATCATATTACTCACGAGCTGGCGGACCTTGCACGCCTCGTCAAAGGCGAGGTAACTGTCGTCTTCTGCCGCTACGAGTGCACGTACGGCCTCTTCTTCTTCAATGTCCTCTTGATCACGTGCCTCCCAGGTATGCGCTTCTGGGTAATCGTGGCAATTCTTCCAGTGTTCATGTGTACACTTGCGCTGTTTGTGGGTTGGCGTAGGGTCTGAGCGTAACACCTCATTTATAGGAAAACCAGTCCCTATGGTCCACCCATGTCTGTTTGCGTAAAAGTGATGAGTAAAGGTGTCCACAATATCGCGTTTTCAGTAACACCTGATGTGAAACACCCCAGAAGTCTTCAATATCACCACGTGTGATACTGATAAGACTTGCACCCTCCATATTGGAGTTGCGCCCACTTTGTGTGTAACGGAGTACCCTAATATGGTAATCATATGTACGATACTACTGTAATGTCGTAACTGCTATAGATAAGATACGTATGTACTTATTACGTTTCAACATCCACTGGACGTTTGATCCGACTTGGATCCGATGGGTTTTCCTTGTTTCAACACTAAGCAAAGTGCACGGCTTCTGAACTTAGTAACCTTCGACTGAGCAAAGCGCACGGCTTCTGAACCCAGGAAACGACTTGTGAGCAAAGTGCACGGCTTCTGAACTCTGTTGGTGACTTGAACTACTGCTGAGCAAAGCACACGGCTTCTGAACTCAGAGAACGACTTGTAAAAAGGGAGATGACTTAATAAGATCCCTTAATACCACCTAGCTTGAGGTACGACACAAGGTGGCAACGCCTAACAATGAAGTTGGCAACAAGTGTTATGGTCGTGCTGGACCCAAGCCTGACTTAGGCTGACTACGCGGTGGAATAAGGGAGTGGCTTAGCAATGCGTGTCAACGCGCTCAGGCGTGACGTCTTGTGATAAGGACATCTGAAAGTGCCTTCCTAAGGAGCGATCCTCGTCCGGGGTTTTTCAGAGAGAAACCTGAGTCGATTCGACAGATGATACAAAAGAGTAAAGCTGCCAACTACATCAGTCGACAGCTGCCTTATAAGCAACGCTGGTGGTATGCCTTCATCAGCAATACCGCCACTACTACTACTATCTGTAAGCCACTAGTACAACTATCAGTAATCAATGTAGTAATCATGAGTAAGACGAGATGATGCCTCAGTAAGCAAACGAGACGTTCATGAGTAAGAGAGAGAGGAAGGTGGAATAGTACATGAGTAAGTCCCAGGAGCGACTTGTCATCCTGCTTACTCGCCCAAACGATAGATCATAACATCACCCCCTTTACAAGGGTGAGCGCCCACGCTCAACTACCCAATTAGTCACCATTGTTAGTCCCACATCCGTCTCGTGTTCATCGCGTATGTCACGGTTTGACATCGCTCGGACTACTA